>JAKCPI010021410.1:0-11701 GCA_023213315.1 Euborellia annulipes
CAGATAACATTCACAATACATATATTGCATCTCTTCTTTTCATTTTCTTTTTTTTTGTTTTAAACCTCTTGAACATAGGGTCTAAAAAAAAATTGAATTTCTCTTGAATATTCTTCCATTTTTATTTTTGGCTAAAATGCAATTTCCAACTTTCTTAACAACTTGCAGCTTTTTCCGGTTCAAAATTGGTTGAAAATTTATTCGTTTTTATTGTTCTTCATTAAGACAAAATCTCCCACATCGATGAAATTTTCCTCCGCATTCCTGCGATTGTCCGCGTATGTGTGTTTTTCTTACGTTTTTGAACTAAATCTCGTTCAAAAATTTCCTCTGGAATTTTGACCGTGTTTAAATTTTTATTCCAAGATGGGATCTTATCTCTCAATTTTCTGCCGAAGAAAGGAGACACGGGAGTACTTCCAGTTGTCTGATGTATATGGTTCCGATACATTAACAAATACTTATTTAATTCTTTTTCCAATCTTGTTTCTAAATGCGTTGGCAATTTGTAATCTTTTTGTTAAGTGCCAGGGTTCAACCTCTCTACTGTTCCATTGGCCTGTGGATGTAGAGGAGTTACAGTATGATGTTCGATTCCACATTCTTTTAAATATTCTTCTATTTCTCTGCTTACAAAATTTGTACCATTATCCGAAGTAAGTTTTTCTGGATAACCATATCGATTGAAAATGGTATCCGAATTCTTTGATAATCACTGAAGATGTGCAAGTACGAATCGGAATAACCTCAATAAATCTACTATAATAGTCAATAAGTGTTAAAAATTTTAAATTATTTGGAAATGGACCCAATATATCTGTAGCAACTACTTGCCAGGGACGTTCAGGAAGTGGAGTTGCTTTTATAGGTTCAGGTTTTTCATTCCGAGCTGTAATTTGACAACCTAAGCATTGTTTCACTTTCTTTTCAGCCGCTTTGTCAATGCCAGGCCACCATACTTTAGAACGCAATCTATGTTTCATTTCAACAATTCCAGGATGACCTTCATGCGCAAGATTTAAAATATGAGATCGTAACTTATTTGGAATAATTATACGAGTTCCTTTTAAAAAGATTCCATCTTTTTCCGAAATTTCAGATCCTACTAATCTATAGTGTTCTAGCTCACTATTTGATTTATCCCATCGTCCATTTAGTAATATTTCTTTTAACTTTTTGAGTACTTCATCATTTCTCGAAGAATCCCTAATCGCCTCTAAACTTAAGGCTCTAGGTTTGGAAAAAGAAATTATCTGATTTATATAACATTCAGAATCAGAACAGATTTTATTATTCAATTTCTTCACAGGAACTTGTGAAAGACGTGATAAGGGGTCTGCAATATTATTTTTTCCGGTTACATATTTAATTTTAAAATCAAATGACTGAATTCTTAAAAGCCATCTTTCTATCCTAGCACAAGGTTTGGAACGTTCTCCAAATATTACTTCTAAGGGTTTATGATCAGTTATTAAATCAAAAGATTTCCCTATTAAATAAATCTTGAGTCTCTCACAGGCCCACACAAGCGCTAGAGATTCCTTCTCTGTTTGAGAGTATCTGAGTTCTACATCAGAAAGACTTCTACTAATATAACAAATAATGCGAGGAACATTTTTACTATCAATTTGAATTAAAACGGCTCCAATGCCTACAGGACTAGCGTCAGCCATTACAATTGTTTTATCCTGTGTGTTATAATGCCCTAATGATGTTTCAGAAGAAAGTAAAGATTTTATCTCACCAAAAGCTTTAGAATGTTTGGTCTCCCATTTAAATTTTGAAGCTCCATGGGTTAATTCTCTCAAAGGATAAGTTAATGTTGATAAGTTTGGTAGAAATTTACCGACATAATTTATAAGTCCAAGAAATCCTCTCAATTCTGAGATATTTCGAGGCTCTCTGAATTTTTTATAGCTTCTATCCTGTCAAAAGTGGGCTTAATGCATGTTCCTGAAATAATATGTCCCAAAAATTCGAGTTCGGTGCACCCAATTTTACATTTCTTTTTATTTAAAATAATATCATTTTGTTTCAATTTTAGGAGTACTTTATTTAACCTTTCATCATGTTCATCCTTACTCTCTGCAAATATTAATATGTCATCAATGAATACAAAAGTTCCCTCACAATCCCTCAATAGATTCTCCATTATCTTTTGAAATTCTTGAGATGCACAATTAACTCCAAATATTAAACGTTTATACCTAAACAAACCTAAATGAGTGCCAAAAGTTGTAATCTCTCTGGATTCTGGAGATAATTCGATTTGATGGAATGCCATTTTAATATCTAATTTACTAAAAAATTTACTCTCTCCAATTTCTGAAAGTAAATCTTCAATAGTTGGGAGAGGATGATTTGAACTAACTACAGCTTTATTGGCCCTTCGCATATCTATGCATAACCTTATGTCTTCGCCTTTAGGAACCGGTACAATAGGTGAAACCCATTTTGATGGACCGTCCACTCGTTCAATAATATCTAAATTTAGGAGTTCTTTTATTTTGTTTTCAATCTTTTTCTTTAAAGGAATGGGTACTCTACGTAAAGGTTGAATCACAGGTTTTATTTTATCATTCAAATGGAGAGTTAATTGAAAATTTTTTAATTTACCGATCCTTTCATCGTCATAATTCTCTAAGGAAATATTATTTATATTAAAACCAATTTTTAAAATTCCTAGTTTAAAACAAGTGGCTTTCCCCAATAATGGCGGACCTCGGCCTCGAATAACAATAAATTCACTTATGATTCTCTTATCATTCATTAAAATCTCCGCTTGGAACTCACCTAAAATTTTTAAGGGGCAAGTGCTTCCATAAGCATATAATTTTTTATTAGAAAAAGATTTTTTAGAAATAATTTCAATTTTATTGGATTTAAGAAATTGCCAAGTCTTCTCATTAATAACATTACAAGTAGATCCAGAGTCAATTAAAAATTTAATACAGACACCACCTAGCTTGCAATCAAAATAATCATTACAAGAATCCGTATTTCTTAAATATTCTTTTACATGAAAAATATTTAAATCAGTATCATCCCCATTATCATCATCAACATCATCATTATCTTGTTCAATTCGATAGGTCTTATTTTTTTGATTCTCGGAGCTTGTTCGGGTTTTGCAAAACTTAGGAAAATGGCCCTTAATTTGGCATTTCGAGCAGACTTTATTTCGAGCTGGACAATTAATATTATTGGCCAAATGATCAGACTGGCCACACCGAAAACATGTTTGGATTTTACTTTTATTCCCAAGTTTTTTTACCTCCTCCTTGTTCTTATTACTAATATTGTTAATTTCAGTAAAACTTGATTGCTTGTGAATCTGCTCCGATTGAAATGAAACTATCTCTAAGGTCCTGGCCAAATTAGCAATTTCCTCTAATTTTAAATCGGGTTTCCCCAAAATTTTCTTTCTCAATTCATCAGACTTACAGCCTTCAACAATTTGATCAATTATTAACATTTGCTCCAAATCAATTTTGGACATATCCTCAAACCCGCACTTGGATATCTGAAGTCTTAGTCTTTTAATAAAATTGTCCGAAGACTCCTGATCATCCTGAACAATTTTCCTGAACGTATGTCTTTCAAAAACAGCATTACTTCTAGGATTAAAATACCTATCTAGAATTTCAATAGTATACTCATATCTGTCAGTTCCTGAAGGGATTATATCATGACGAGGTAAAGAAAAGAAAATATCTTGAAGACCCTCACCTCCAAAATGAAGTAATGTAGCATGCTTCCGTTCAGGTTGTTTAATTCCTTTGGCTAAAATATAAAATTCAATCTGTCTTTTCCATTTCCGCCATTTATTCGATAAGTTAGTTATATTGCTGTCAACATCAAAGGGAGGAATGCCATTTAAATCAACCACAGCATCCATTTTTACCGACTGCGCCAAATGTAATGTATAAGAAATAGAATAGAAATAATCCAATTCGAATGGCAGAACAATATTTATTAAAACAAGAAAAACAATATTTATATCAACCGTAACCAAAATAGTGAGAACAGATAACATTCACAATACATATATTACAAGGTGTTAAAAAGAATTAGCGCTGATTTCAGATGTTAAAAATTAACGTTTTTGCTTAGAGAATAAACCTGAATGCAAATTTAAATAAATAGTCTAAATGGTTCAAATGGCTACCGAAAAAGACCATAAAATTAATTTAAAAAAAAAAAATTATACTTAATGCACAAATGGTTTAATAAAGGCTTACTGGGAAGGAATTTTTCTTTAAAGATTTCTCCCCAGATAGCCTGGAGATCGTGGGTTCAACTCCCGGGGTCTATGTCACACTAGCCAAAAAGACAAAAACTTTTTAAATAATCTCAATTAAATACACATTTGTTTCGTATCAACATTTATTATACCTTTTCAGAGATTTAATTAAATTTTTTCCCATAATATTTTTCAAAATAAAAAAAATGATATTCAAGTTTTTTGATTATATCTTGCAAATTTCAAGGTTATTTACCGAGATTTATTTATATTATAAAATTTCGGCGTTGCGTGTGTTTGTGTGGGTGTAGCACCTGCAGCCATTACAACCGCCCACCTGGTTGTGCAAGCAGCAGCAGCAGCACGTGGCTGCAGCTGTCCTCCTAACCGGGGCTCGAACTCGAGCAGCTGCCACCACCAACCAATGACTGCCTGCCTGACTCATGCACCAATTAGACTATTGTCTGTCTGTCTGTACCACCCTGGGAAAAAGATAATCAGTCGACGCGTTTTATCAACATCAGCCAGTAGATATAATTAAATCATTTTCACTTTCCTTGTTTGACCTTGGCAATGATCTCGTAAAATTATTTTTTAGATATTAATCTCTCTTCCTTTAATCTGTGAGAGGAAATTCTTTCTTTCTAAAACAATTGCCAATTTGCTAATAAATAAATAAATAAGCTAATTAGAAATAAAACTTCCGTTGAAAAAATGTTTTTTGTTCATTAAAAAGAAAATAAAATAAACAAATGTCGGCAAATCTGGCCAGCAAGAAGAATTACATACAGCCACAAAGATTCCTATTTAAGCAAGGCCAAGTAGTGCCGAACGGGTGGTCCCGAGAAACAAGACTGTAGAAAGAACCGAAACTTGAGCAGTGAGGGGAAATAAATGAATTACATTTAGTTGCTCTCTTTTTTCTCATTCTGCTACATAAATATCAAAGTGCTGAAGAAAGTCAGGAAAAGTCATCGAAATATTTAGCTATACAAATAGGCTCTGAAAAGGTATATTTTTGGAAATTATAAAATTTTCTGAATAAGGAGGGGAGTAGTGTATCCAAGTGGGGAGGGGGCGAAGAGGGCGCTTGCCCCCTGCCCCCTCCCCCCCCTTGATACGGACATAGACGCCTTAGCGCATCTGGCTTTCGGTGCCTCATTTGAGCTTTGCCCCCCACCCTTTGAGGGCGGGGGGGCGCCCTCAAAGGCTAGTTACGTCGCTGGAGGAGGGGCCTGGAGAGATTTGAGCACAAATTTTCTTTGCCTTGTTTGCTGAGAGTCTCTTGAAAATGTTTAAATAGTGAAGAAACCCTTAGCATAGGCAATTAAAATATTATTCTGAGAGCTGGGTTGCCTACCCTGTCAATTTCAGGAGATAGTAAAGAAAAAAAATCTGGTGTGACAACTTTCTTACCCTTCGGTAAGACAAAGTTGTGCACAGTGATGGTCACACCAGATTTTTTGTGTCGATATATATTTAGTTGCTCTTAGCACTTTAGTTCCAAACTTGACCACGCGATGATCCATAGATGGCGCTGAGCTACGAATGCTTCCACATCAGTAAAGTGTACTTAAAACGATTTCCACGAAAAATTTCACTGATATACTTTTTAAAGAGCATCTAAAAATTAGTTCATTTATGAATTTTAAACAAAATCCTTGGGCGCATTTTGAGAAAATCGAAAAAAAAAACTGAAAAAGTACATTTGTAAAGTACTAGTGCTTTTTGGCCGATTTTATTCAAAAGCTTATTTTAACTCTCTGGGAGGATATCTAACGTGAATACATTTGTAGCTCATTTCCTTCATCAATTGCTACACATAGACCCATAGACACAGAATTCAATTTGCGGAACCCACTTTTTTGGACTCAGGAGACCTCAAAAAGTGTATATCCATCAAAATCTCGACATCGAATTTTTGACATGAATCCAATACTTTCTCTCTCTATATATATTAACATATATAGAGGTAATATAAGAAAAAGTAAAAAATTAACTCTCATCTGTTTGATTTTAATATTCACAAATTATTTTGTTGAAGTCTATGTTCGAATTCCAAATTGATAATAATATGTTTATTCATCCGGAGGTTTTGAAATTATATACCTTTTATTTGAAAACTCGATCAGTGTACCGTAATAATAAATAAATAAATAAATAAGAGTAGTGATTGATTGACGTTAGAAAGGATTTTGCAAATTCCCACGGGACACCCACATCGACCTCAGATGTCAACAACGCAAAGCAGGAAGAGAGGAAAACGTAATGCACACAGCACAGCTGCTGGACCATTCGGGTCACCTCCAAGGCTGCTTTCTAAGAATTAAACGACCTGGGAATTGAAATAAATACTGTACCTATGCCAAAGTGTTTCCATTTAGAAATTATTTACTTTGAACTTCCCATTTAAGAAATCGGCTTCTTTATCTCCATATATGTAAGTAGGCAACAACGTTATAATCATAAAATGTAAAAAAAAAAAAAAAAAAATTAAGGCTTATTTATCATTCCTTCATTCTTACTCTTGACATATTTTTGAAATTTTTATCACTAAAATTGATAAATGTCTTTTCAGGATGATTACGCTAAATCAAGGTTGTATTTATAAATGCATATTAAAATTCTATTAACAGCAAAGCCCGTTTTCGGCGGGTAAGTTTTTCGCCATTTAAGATTTATTGTTGCAATGCAAGTGCTAAGATGATAAGGAAAGATCTTGAGTTCAAGTAGGGTAGTTGAGAAAGCAAAAGGATCTATTTATGACTGCCTGGAGGCAGTGGCGTAGCAAGGGGGGCGCTACTTACAAAGGGTAGTTTTTTTTATTAAAAATTGAATCGATGTTATCATCCTATCTAGCTAACTGACCACAATAAAATAACGCATTTAAAAATTTTAATAAAAATCGTTAGAGTAGAATTTGAGAAAATCTAAAAACACTAAAAAATATTGTGTGATTGACCGCACAAATTTCCAATATCGAAGGGAAGAGGTACCGTTAATTTAAAACCCAATTTATATTAACGGAAAAATATTTAGGCATCTGGGGCCATTTAGACAGCGTCCCTATTTATTTCAATTGATTGGTATCCAATTCAACGTTTAATCAAAATAGTTAGGCTGAACGCACACCAAATGAGCAAAACGCTCTTGGACCAAACGTTTTGTCCAAGAGCAAAACGTTTTGCTTAATGTCAACGCACACCGATTAGGCAAAATGTTTTGCCATTCAGCAAAATGTTTTGTTCAATGATGTCGAATCATGTCCAATTGTGTTTTGTCTCCTCGGTGTGCGTTGACCCATAGAAAAGCATTGAAAAAACAGTTTTAGGCAAAAACAGTAAAATATTAGTATTCTTTGGCTGATTCAATTCAAAAGCTTCATGTTATATGCCATGGAAAGGAGAAATTTCTGCTTTTTTAATTTTTCAAATATTTTGTTTCCACTTTTTTGGACTCACTAGACTATATTATCTTCATCAAACTCTCGATATAGAATTTTGTATACGTTCTCAATACTTTTTCTGTTTACATATATAGGTAAGAGAAAGTAAAAAACATTGATATATGAATATCACATAAATTTCAAATAAGGCTGGATTTCATAAAAATATTTTAATCAGTTTTTGTAACTTGGGCGCCCAAAGCGAGTGATACGTCCATTATTTTAAAATTTAATTTAATTTCCTGGCTAAACGACGATTTCCAATTAAATTCATACCTAGAGCTACTAGTTAAAGACATTTTTATTCTAAAATTTTCTTCTAACCTGTTGCTTTTAGAAAAAAAAAGAGAAAGAGATAAAGAACGGTTCTCTCCCTAACTATTTTAATATTCCGCTCACATATAAACGTTTTACACTTCGGTTGTTCGGCTTCAGTCCCCAAAAGGGCAGATGTCCGATACTTAATTTGGAAAATGAGCCCATCGATTGACGAGAAATAAATTTCAAATTGATTATTTGATGACTTTACTAATTCATATTTTTTTTTTTTTTTTTTATTTATTTTACTTTAAAAATGTTTACTAACTGTTCTTGAAACCCTTTCAGTTTGGTAATTAAATATGGAAAAAAAATAAACGAATCCGTTTAAACAGAAATATTTTAAATGCTTGCTTTGTTAGTTTGTAAAAAGATAATTACAAAAATCCTATTAAAAAATGATAAGGAATTCATTCAAATCTCGAAATAAAATATCTTATTATAGATTTTTTTTTTATTTTAATCGTGATAGCGAATTTTGAGAAAATCGAAAAAAACTGAAAAAGTACATCAGTAAAGTACTAGTATTCTTTGGCCGGATTTTTATCAAAAGCTTATTTTCTCGCCTCAGGGGGTGTCATAACTTAAATATAAAATTTCAGCCACGTAGCTCACTTCCTTCATGCTTTAAATAGAACGCAAACACACAGACAGAGCATTTGTTTGGAACTCAGGGAACATCAAAACACGTATACATGTTGAGGGAACCTCAAAAACATGTATACATGTTGAGGGAATCCCCAAAACATGTACTGTTTTGAGGTCGCCTGAGTCCAAAAAAGTGGGTTTCGCAAAATGCTCTGTCTGTGTGTTTGTGTTCAATTTAAAGCATGAAGGAAGTGAGCTATGTGGCTGAAATTTTATATTTAAGTTAAACACACCCTTGAGGCATGAAAATAAGCTTTTGATAAAAATCGACCAAAGAATACTAGTACTTTACTGAAGCACTTTTTAAGTTTTTTTTTTTTCGATTTTCTCAAAATCTGATCTAAAGATTTTGATTAAAATTCAAAAATCAATTATTTTTAGATAGTCTTTAAAATGAAATCTTTTGGAGCACACTTGCCATAGTAACAAAAGAGAAATATTTTTCTGTCTTTTATCTTTAATGTTGGGCCTACTGTTGGAAACTAAATAAATATCGGCACAAAAAATCTGGTGTGACAAACACAGAACACAACTTTCAACTGAAAGTAATAGAAAGTTGTGTGCTTTGTGACCAATCACACAGTGTATTGTAATGTTATTTTTAATAATTTTATATAGAAATTTTTGAGTTTGGCGGAATGATCTTTGAATGGTCATATTAACTGAAGATGACGCCGCCTAACGCTCTTATTTTTTTTTTTAAATTCAAAGCTACTTTTTAATCACCAATTTTATTATCACTTCTCTCTCTGAGGCTAAATACGATTTTTACAGTCAGATGATTGTTTTTTAATTTGCGCTTTCAATAGGCCTAAATGCAATTTTGTTAATTATCCGTTTGAGATTAATGAAAATCCTTCTCTTAAGCCGCTCCGAATTCGAGGAACATCATATTCCTAATACCCATCTCATCACAACTCCCACGCATCTCTCTCTCTCTCTTCCCTGTGATCATTATTAAGTCATCAAAGCATCCATTTTGGAATTCCATCTAACAAAACAATAGCATTTACCAGAGAGTAGTTAATCAATTTCAACTCAACACACAATCTTTCTATACTAAATAAACAATTTCAAGAAATAAATTGTAGTTTGTAAAGATCCTAAAAGAGACAGGTATAGAATTAAAGAGAATTTAAATGCCCGAAAGAAAATTAAATAGAAAAGGCAAAAGTCAAGTTCTGATTTAATGATTGAAATTCCAAAAAATAAAAATGCGATTATTCGAATTTGATATCTCCAAAATTAAGCATGCTTAATAAAGTTTCTGTGTCGATCATGAGAAATTCTGTAGAAAAAATTCACAATTCAACCCAAAAGCAGAATATTAAGGTTTGTATCTTGTTATAAATAATGACAAGGAAGACTATTTTAGCAAATTTTTTTTGGTGCCAAAATATGTTTTTTTTCTATATATGCGTAAAACTGAAAAAGTAGGGCTACATAGATTTAAATGTTTTGCACCCCTTATCAGGAAATTTAAGTGTTATTCGATGTCTAGAACCAGAATTCCAGCATAAGAAGTGAAACCCAAAAAAAAGAATTTGTTGACCTGTGTAATCTCTCTCATATAACGTAATATAAACGCAAGGGGGTTGATATTTCTATCCAGATCTCCTTTGTATTATTTAACCAGTGTGGACGGCTCTAGAACAATTAATCGAAAAACCATTAGTAGTTATTAGGATCAGGAAGAAGTATGGCAGCCAGCAAGTGATAAAAAAACTATTTGATTATCGTCGGCTGCCATACTTCTTCCTGATCCTAATAATTGCCACTCAGCCATCGAAATTGTTCTATTCAGGAATCTTTCAAATGAAATGAAATAAATCCCTTGTATCCCTATGCGAAACACTAACGCCATCTCTTGCCGCCTAGAGTAACTCGGTAGTGAATCGTCTTCTAACGGCTTTTCGAGTACCAATAAGAAAAGATGAGTTACCAAAATGTAAGTTTTATATTATGTAATAGTTCTTTTAATTGGTTTCGCAACACATTTTTATATCAGAGCACATATTCATTAATCGGTGTATAAACGTTATCTCCTTCAGTTTACGACAATTCCTAGTGTGAAAGTTATTAGCAGAGGACTCAAAGGAGGAGTTCTAGAACAGAATTCCTTCTCTTCTGCTCCATTCATCGATTTCGATTAGTTGGTTGGTTTTAATTAACTTGCAAGGCACGTAGTCTCTCTCTCTCTCACACACACTTTCGTGGAATTATAAACTTGGTTCATTCGGTGCAATCACCCATCCTCTTCTCTCTCTCTATCAACTCCCTATTTTTAAAATATGCAGTAGCGGATGCCGTTCCCAAGCATCATAATAGTAAAAACGCCTCCAGATCTTCTTCACTTGAATCCTCTTTATTATCATAAAATTTCAATCGCTCCACGATTTCGAGATCGAGATTATCATGTCGTGTGTTTTTTTTTTTTAAATACAACTTTAAGGAATTTCCTATTTCCTTTCGAAAATTGAAAATTCTTGGAAAATAATTTTTATATTGAAAAATATATGTTTAAAATAGAGCGATGCTCATATGAAGAGATAAAGCTGAATATCTTGAATTCCGAAAGCAAGAACGCGGTTAGACTTATTTAAACATCGAAATCTTTAAAAATAGATGGCCACAGATGCCAATTTTGCATAGAAGTTTCACTTCTCTAGAATCGCACGATTATATTCCAAACACTCAGGATGTAATTCACTTCTGATGATGACACATCTTGTGTCGAAATACGTATGAATTTTTTAAGATTTTCTAATCAATATCAATAAAAACAACAAAACATTTGAGAATACAAAATCACAACACTTTTCTTTCCATTTTTCCAATTTTTCTACAAATTCCTAAAGACGGTCTTAATATAGGAACAAAACGTCGTTTATGATTCAAAATAAAAATGATATTGGCCTGATCTTAGAATGACTTAGGCTGATTCTTATTTTCAATTATAATGGATTAATTCCAGTTGCACCAAAACATCTTAGATCTTAAGCTCGTCTTATATCTTAAAATAGAATTTGAAATCAGGTCTTAAGATC
>JAKCPI010021411.1:0-11546 GCA_023213315.1 Euborellia annulipes
ACTTATTTTTTAATATTGGCGATTGTCATTTTTGAGAATTTGTTGACTTTCTTGTTAATATATCTTTGGTGACTGTTGCTTTTCTCTGTTGCAACACTTGCCCCCCCCCCCCCCCCCATGTCTCAAATTAAAATTGTTTTTTTTTTTCTAAGTTTGGCTCGAGATTAGCGGGGCTAGAAGACTATTGAACCAGAAGTTTTGACATCTGACGAATGTTCGCACCAGAACCAGTAGCGTAACTAGGTGGGGGCGAAGGGGGGCGCTTCCCTCCCCCGCCCCAGGCGCATCAAGCCTTTGACGCCCCTCAATACCGACATCCCAGGGACGGTGATTTTATCAAATTCTTTCCATAGATTGTCTAAAAAAATTGATAGTTTTCTTTTAAATTAATATTACAACTTAAAAACGGGGCCCTAGTTGAGCTTCGCCCCCCTCCGCCCTCAAAGACTAGTTACGCCGCTGGTCAGGAGTTGCCAAGAGTCCCTTTAAGCTCGAGGCAATACAAGCACTGATGAAGGCCGGAATATCGGTCGAAACGTCGACTGTGATATATTTAAAATAGAAATAAAGGCTCACAAATCTCACGATTCAAAACATTTATTAAACCAAAAGAAGAAATTAATGGCTGAGTGATAATTAACAGGAACAGGTAGATGAAGGCAGCCAGCAAAGAACAAAAATTTTATTTAAATATCGTCGACGTTTCGGGAACACATCGCTCCCATCTTCAGGACGATAAATTGTTAATGTTGTTTAGATTAATACAAAATTATAATACCTATATGACCTACATGTTTCAATCTAAACAACATTAACAATTTATCGTCCTGAAGATGGGGGCGATGCGTTCTCGAAACGTCGACGATATTTAAATAAAGTTTTTGTTTTTAGCTGGCTGCCTTCATCTACCTGTTCCTGTTAATTATTAAAAGTTCGTAAATTAAAACATCAAAACACTTTAATAATTTAAATAATTTATCTAATTCACAACAATCGACAAGTGTTTGAAATAAAGCGGAAGAGAAATATATTTTTTCCGCTACCTTGATCTCTTCACAACTCATTCTACATTTGGTATCCAAATGGCTTAAATAAAATTCTGAGACCAAACCCGCGACCCTTGGTATAGAAGGCCAGCACTCTAACCCCTACACCAAGCCCGCGGACCAACATTTTTTATTTTTATCAACATTTAAAGTTATTTTAATTTTTAAAAAATGATGTTTTATTAATTAGAAAAAAAAAATATAATCATTGATTCAGTTGTTGTTGTTGTTGTATTTTGACTTGTTGTATTGATTTACCCCATTAGAGAGCGAAGTATTAGTAGTAATAGGGCAAGTAAACACATGAAGGGTCGGGTCATTTCCTGTGATCCAAAGCGAGAGAGAGAGACCTATAGATATATAGGTTAGGTGGTGGTGCTGCTGCTGCCTGATTTGAGTGTGTCTTCGTTTAGAAACACTAATGGAACATTAACGCATTATACATTCGGGAGAGAGAGAGTTCTCTCACTCTCTTCAATCCCCTTCCTTTTGACCCCCGCAAAGCCTCTTCTCTCTCTCCACAAACCACTCACTATAGGAGAAAGAGGGGGAGACTATGCCACGCGTACAAACTTTGTAATTTTGTCCATAAAAGTTTAGCCGACGGCCCTTTCTCTCCTCTTACCACCAACTAAAAATGCTTCTTTTTATTAAAAAAAAAAAAAAAAAAAAAAAACTGTGTGTGGGTTTATAAAAAAAAAAAGAAAAAATCCTTGCTTTTTTTTATCTTCAAAACTTCTATTTAAAATTCAATTAGATTTAAAATATTAGCAAGAATTAATTTTTTTTTTTTTTTCAACCTAAATATCTAAGTACAATATATATAATTAGTTAACATTACTAGCCGCGTTGCCCGTCTGGGTGTCTAGCCACTGCGCCCTTCAACTGACTCTGGCTTCCAGAGCTTTAGCAAGAATGCAACCCCTAGCCGGCGGGCCTGGCAAGAAGAAAGAACAACTGCCACCAAGATCATCATTGTTAAGCAACGCCAAGTGGTGCTGAAAATCGGGATAGGTGGCCCCCGAAAAACAAGACCATTGAACGCCCGCCGGAAGCCATCGATACATGTATTTAAATAAATAATAAATATTCATATAAGTCAAATGGCCTCTGCAGCCGAAATGACTTTAAAAAAAAAAAAAAAAAAAAAAAATGCAACCCCTAAAAATTAGAAAATGAATTTGACAAATATTACAATTTAAGGGGTGGCCTAGTGCAAAATGAGAGTATATATTTTAAATCATTTGCCGACGTTTCGGATGCCAGTCGCATTCATCCTCAGTGCGCAAAATTGTCAAAATTTAGTACAGGTTAGCAATACTATAATAGAATTTAATTTCATGTTTATACTTGTTTATTAGTTCTTACATAAAACAATCTAATATAGTCTATATGACATAGATCCAACTTTACCTAGATTTGTACAATGTTATTTTGTAATAATGTATTGTATTAACTTTAAACTAGTAACCGTTGGCTCTAGTTGAAACATTATGCTTTAATAGGAGAATTAAATTCACAAGGTTTTCTGTTTCAAAAATATATTAATTTGATATTAACCTTTTATAGGTATTTCGACACCATATGTGTCATTTTCAGTATGTAATTCGCTTCTGTATTGTATTATGTTATTGTGTGGTATTATGTTTTGCTATTGTGTTCTTATACTATGTCTTTCTATTATGTTCTTTTATTATATTTTTCTATCTTATTCTTGTATTATGTTTTTATACAATAGTTTTTTATCATGTTTATGTATTATAAAATATTGTAATGAGAAATTGTATGGCCTTGAAGCCAGCCCAACAATTAAAAATCTGGTGTGACTGGCGCACAGCACACAACTTTCTCTTACCTTCGGTAATCGAAAGTTGTGTTCTGTGCTTGTCACACCAGATTTTTTGTGTCGACATGTATTTAGTTTCCGACAGTACGGTACATTCGATTTTCAAGATGTAAAATTTATAAGTATGGCAAAATGTTTATATTTTGTTACCATGGCAACCATTTCTCCTATCTTTTCTATGGAGAACAAGAGTAAAGTGGTCTTCAGAAGATTTCAATCACAAAATGAGAATATACATTTTATAGAGAATCTAAAAAATAATTGATTTTTGAATTTAAAAAAAAATCGTTGGAGCAAATTTTGAGAAAATCGAAAAAAACTGAAAAATTGCATCAGTAAAGTACTAGTACTTTTTGGCCAATTTTGTTGAAAAGCTTCGTGTCACGTCCCATGGGGGTGCCTAACTTAAATATAAAATTTCAACCTCCTAGCTCTTTTCGTTCTTGAGATATTTTGTTCACAGACAGACAGACAGACACACAGACAGACAGACAGACCATGTCGCGAAAACCACTTTTTTGGATTCAGGGGACCTCAAAACGTGAAGATCCATCAAAATCTCGACATCGAATTTTTGACATGAAACCAATACTTTCTCTCTCTATATATTAACATATATATAGAGGTAAGAGAAAGTAAAAAAAAAAAGAAAATTCTTAGCATCAATAAATATTATGTACAATAATACAACCCTAGTCTTTGATATTATTGTACATAATATTAATTGATGCTAAGAACTAATAAATACATGTATAAACATGAAATTAAATTCTAGTACCTCATAACCTGTACTAAATTTTGACAATTTTGCGCCCTGAGGATGAGTGCGACTAGCGCCCGAAACGTCGGCAACAAAATATAAAGTTTTTTATTCCACCTGGCTGCTGCTGTTCCCGGGAAGGCCCCCGTCCCTTTCTTCCAATTAAATATCTACAGCCATTACATATATAGGCAAGAGAAAATAAAAGGGAAGCAGTAGCAGGCAAAATTAAAGCCTCAGGTTCTTTATTAATTGCAACTACAACAACCACTCCTTCAATTATATATGGATCTCTATATTTTATTTTAGAGCAGAGATTTCAATGTGTTTATCTTTTTTTTAAATATTTATATAAACCTATATACTATAACACAAATGTTTTACAAAATCAGGTCAAATTGTGCTCTGAATATAAATTGAGATTTAAATATTTTAAAACGAAAACAAACATTGTACGTATGTTTTACTAGAGTAGTTTTTATTTATTAATAATAACATCCATACTAGATTTTCTTTCTCTCTATAAAAAATTCTTTTTATTTAATCACTCTTATTATATCACTTGCTGAATATATTGCAGTGGTTACAAAACTATCCAAATGAGAGTGGGAACGTTTTGCAACTCGGTTGCCTATTTTATTTTGGATGTTATACTTATGAATTTAATTCATACCATTTATTGGGACAGAAAGTTATAATTTTTTTAATGACTTATAAAAAATTATCGTAATTAATTTTTTTGTTATCAAGCAAATACAAAAAAACAATCTGTCCCAATAATCTTTAATTTTTTTTTAAATTTAAAAATAATTTATTGTTATTATTAATCACATATTAATTAAGAAATTTTTAAAATAAGCTTAGATGATTTATTTAAAATTCAACTGTCAAATTAGTTCAGCATTCTTGCAATAGATGGCAGGCTAGTCTAACAGCCGATCCCCAAATAGCCTATATTTTTATGCTTTTCTAAAAGATACATAATATATAATAACATTTATAAAGTATTTATTGTTAAAAGATCAATAAAAATCAACCAAATGCATTAAATATTATTAGCTACCATTCTGACATCTCTTGGCAAATTTTTGAATTACTTGATTTCGTGGGCATACTTTTTATGACACGCTACGCCATCTTAGAGGGAAAAACATGCGTTAACACCTTCGCTCCTATTCCGCCTTTAACTACTATTTCTAATTTTGTTTTTTGTTTGTTTACAGGTAATTACAACAACCACAACAAGGCATGGTCTTTTGTATTTGTGAAGCAATCGTAAGTTTAATCTCAAAGATTTTTAATAGAAATAAAGGATTTTCAATAATTAAAAGAACGTTCTTCCAAATCTTTTCTTTTCCTTTATGGATTTCTAAACTCCGCCCGCCTTAGTGGCCAAGAGATTAGAGAGATAGTGAGTGACAAATGTGATAATCTTAAAAGTTGTAGGTTTGGATTATTGATATTACCCAGGAAGATCACAAATATCATAATAAATGTTGTTTATTATTCAGAGAGAAATAGCTAGTAAAATCAGGAGCAACAAATAATTTGTATGCCATTTGGCGAAGAAGACGTTTCGGAGGGAATTTTATTTCTCCATCTTCAGTCCTTTCAATTGAATCGTTTATTTCAGAAAGCACCTAAGTGCGCTTTTTTCAACTTTCGTAAAACTAAAGAAAACTGTTTTGCAGCTTAAGTATAGGTCTAGTCTCCTCCAAATATATTTTTACCAAATCAAAAACATGCTATTGGGATAATCTAAAAGATGTATTTACCTTTAAATTGTACAGTAGCACCAAAAACACATGATTTGAAATTTTCTCACTTAGGTGGTTTCTGAAATAATCGATTCAATTTTAGTAGATTCTCACATTTGTTGAAGCACTCGTCTTTCATGTGTGCACATAAATCAACAAAATATGACAACTTTATGCTTCAATTATAAATATACCCAATAAGGACTGAAACTGGACAAACAAAATTTCGTCCGAAACGTCTTCTTGAAATACGGCATCCAAAACTACCCTGCTTGTTTCATGAAAATTAAAAAAAAAAACCTTATCGGAAACAATGTAATATACCAATATTTTAACAGTATTCTTTTTTTTAAGTCAAATGAATTCACCTTTTATTAGTACAGATAACGCCTAACTGTAAGCCTTTATCGGTTTATCTAAAAAAATTGGTCATATTCTCAACAGGTATGCGTATGTAATCAAATGACAGCCGAGTTCTCGGATCAGACATGTGGTTAACAAGAACATTGAATTTTCTTTTGTTAATGTTCTTGTTAACAACATTCCCGAGAAACATCTGATTACTATCTGTATCAGCACTCCAATAGTCCGATCTAATGGTTAGAGAAAACAACTCTAATACTTAGAGAAGAACAAGTATTTTTAAGCTATCAAAAAAATTTGTTTATTAATCAAAATAACATTTAAAATAAATAAATTAACATCATCTCTCTAAACTCTCTGAATTTTAGCAAACGTATAATTTTGGCTAGATATTTTTGGTATTCGTAAATCATTTGACTTGGAAACAAAAAAACCCTTGGAGTTTTACAATTCACTTTTAAATATTCAAATACTTCACACTAAGCCTCAGTTACACTCTTAATTTATTAGTCTGTAGTGCCCAAAAGTGGTTTGAGCACTGGTCGAGTTGTTGTATTGCCGAAGGGGGTGTGTGGGAACTTTGTGGGTACATAATAAGCTTGGGTATTTTAAATTGATTTTATTAACAAAAATAATAAATAACAAGGTGAGATGGGAAGATGTGGAGTGAAGTGAAGAGGGGGCGAATTATTAGAAGTAAGGAAGTGAAGAGATGGATATATCCCAAAGCCGGGTCGAATGTGAGAGTAGAATGAAACTTTGATAAATTTGGTAAGAATGGCAACCGGGCCCCCGTTTGACGTGGATTCAAACTGGCAGAGTTTTGGTGTAGAGATTCCGTCTCCGCTCCGAACATAGTACATTATATAGTCCGTTCGGGGGGGGGGAGGGGGGGAAGAGGTGTGTGCCTGAGGTATTACTTTTGACTTATTTGGTGTTGCAAATACATGACGTTTCTCGTGCAAGAATGTTTATTTTACCATTTATGGTTAAAAGGAGATTGAACTAAAGCAATTGCGCTGACTTTTGTTTGTCACTAATGATTGTGATGAGTGGAGTCTTTTGGGTATTTGGGCTTTCCAATATTCGGGTAACCATGTTATTTTGACTCTCATTTCTAATCTCAGATTATTACAAGTCTTGAGGATTGCCTAGACTTTGGAAGCAGCTTGAAGCATCCACTGTAGAGGATGTTAATCTATATCTATATATATATATATATATATATATATACAAATGAAATGGGAAAAAAGTATGTATGTATGTAAATATATATGTATATGTTCTATAGAAATCCACAATTTTCAATGAATCTATTTGAAATTAAGTACGCATATAGTACATGGAATTTGGAGTAACCAAGTAATAATATAAATTTCTTGAATATTTTGGAAAAATATTTATAATCAAATTTCTTCAATATGGAAACACAAAATCGACAAGTTGGCTTGGAGATTAGAGAGGCAGTTGGTAGCTCTGAGAGCCAGTTTTCCAGGAATACGACTAGACCTGTGGGAGGAGCTACGCAATTGAAAAAAAGAAGAGAGCACGCATACATATCCTTCAAACAGTCATAAATAGACCCTTTTGTGCTGTGCCCAGTCGGTACCCTCGCTTAAACTCAAGATCCTTCCTTAACACTTGCAATACAACAAGAAATATCCCAAATTGGCAAAAAGCAAGGGGGGTCCAGGGGGCGCAGCTTCTATTGACTCCAGAAGACACTTATTCTTCTGACCCTCTCCTTTAATATACACCTCCAATTAGGGACCTTAGAATTTTTCCTCCAAACCATTACAAAATTGCATTTCGAACAACTGGACACTCTCTGCAATTATATAGATATTAATTTTATTGATTTATAAATTCGACCATAACAAATGATGGAATTTCAAACAAGATTCTCTCTTTCATCTTGGCTAGGCCAGCAAATAGCAACTAAGACAGATGCTTGAGAATATATCAACTCAAGAGAGGAAAAAAAAAAAAAGTTTCTTCTTATCTAAGATCAATAAGAAGAACCAAGGTGTGTGTGTGTGTGTGCAAGTAACCGAGCAAATTATTCTATAGAACCGATCAGAGGAGAAAGAAGAGAAAAAAAAAAGAAGAAAGTTGATCGAGAATTCAGGACTGAACAAGAAGCTTCTTAACAAGGGGTCGATCTTTTTGTGGACTCTCTCTCTATCTTTCTTTGTTGCATCATCATCATCATCATCAACAACACCTCAACTTTGTTGGTTTACAAAAGGAATAGAAACGCTTCCCATCTGGGATCTAGAATAATAATATTTGGAATATTTTGTTGTTTGTTTTGTTTGAAACACCTTAATTACTTTTCTAGACATTCTTCTTATTAGCATACTAAAAACACTCACTTCACTATAGTTCTTTAGAAATAAGGCAGCTTTTCAGATCAAACGGGAGAATAGAAGAGTCTTGCTTTTCCGGCCTAAACGGGATCGGCCCAATGCCGGATTCTGAATTTGCCCGAAACAAAATGTATATATAATACTACTGTATATATACACATCTCTTGAAAAAATCTGTAATAACACTTTGTTTTATTAAATTTCCCTTTTTTGCTGCACTATCCCTTTTCAACAGGACGGATTAGCCGGAATATCGAAGTCGGGATTAACAAGACATAATTATGAAGAATTAAAGTGGCTGTTGTATTTAAATAGTAGATAGGAAAGGAGCGTGCAGCCAGGTAATAAGTCTCCACGTTGTACAACAATTGTACAAACAATTTATGTATAATAATATACACAAATGACAACTCAACAATTTGACTCAATGCTCTGTTATTCAATAACTGTACAATGCTTTCAGCTCGACTATTGGACTGAAGATGGCTTTATTTCATTAAAACCGAAACTGTTTCCTTAACAGAGAGTTTAATTTATTACCTGGCAGAACGCTCCTTTCCTATCTACTGTTCAAGACATAATTATCTTATTTAGTTTTTGAATTTTTTTGGAAATAAAAAAAAAAATACATTCTGAATCATTTTATTATGCCAAATATTCAAAAATATAGTTAGTGTTATAGCTGTAGTATTATTTGGTAGGTAAGAGGGAATATTTCACTTCCAATATTATTTCATTAAATTTAGTAGAAATTGCTACAATTTTCGGTTCGGGTTTGAACCCTCATCGAAACACACAAAGACAATAAATATCAAAGCTCCGATGATGGTTCAAACCCTAACCTAAAAGTTAAAAATGATCGAGGGATTCACACGCCCGCAGAAGGTCTGCATAGTGAACCTTGATGGACACATAGGGATATACACGCCCGCACCAGGAACACACATTTTTCTTCTGGTCACTTTAGATCTACTTGTGTGTCTCTCTGGTGCGGGCGTGTATATCCCTGTGTGTCCATCAAGGTTCACTATGCAGACCTGCTGCGGGCGTGTGTGTATCTCTTGATCATTTTTAATAGGGTCCGGCCGAAACAAGATTTTCAGCCGAAACAAAATATTCGGACTCAATCTTATTTTAGGTCGAAACCGTAACCGAAACAGAAACTTGTATTTCCCATACAAAATTCATATCATTTCACCTTTTTTTTAGGGAGACTTGGTGGAAAATTTTTCTCTCCTTCACGTAGAAAAGAAATCATTTGACCTCTTTTTTTTGTGTGCGAGTCTTATCCTATCTTTTTAAACTTAGGTTTCGGCCGGCCCAAAGGTTCGGCTAGTTTTTGGCCGAAACCGTAACGGAAACTGAATCGGTCAGTTCCTATTTTTTAATCATTTTTACTCGGGTAGTGATTGATTAAAAATTGTTACTAAATTTAATGAAATTATATTGGCTGTATTCTTAGAAATATTCCTTTTTTCCTTCTATATTCAATGATTGTGGGGCCCCCTGGAAAAGGATAAAATCGTTTGTAAATAAAAAATCAATCCAACACTTTCCAATGAATTTTCGTTGATCAATCTAATACTTTTTATACGCTCTATAAAGGTGTACGACTAGTTAATACTAAAAATTTCTGAGAGAGATAGAGTGAGTGGGTGCGCAATTGAATAATCCGTCGCCCTCGACGAAAGAGAGACTAATCGAGGTTAATCAGATTAGTAGCGGAAGTTCTCCTCCTCTTAACACTCACTCACTTCACTCATGCAAGGCCAATGTCATGATCAGCTTTAACAACAACAACAACAACGCTATATAAATCTTTTCCTAACAAATAAACTCAGGGTTTTTGAATTGATGGTAAATTAAGGTCCCAAAACATTTTTTTAAATTTTTAATTCAAAAAGATGAACGTACTCATTTCATCTCTTCTCGTAGTTCCCATTCACTCATTATATGATGTCTTGCGGTATAGAAAGTTCAAAAAAATTTGAGGATAAATAGGCACTTTTCCTATTAGATTTTTTTAAATTAATTATTCCGTGAACCATTTTACTTCCGAGGCATCTGCTTTCCTTATTTTTAGAATCTTTCTTCGCTCTAAAGCAGTATCCGTCAAACCTTTGGATTTAATGTTTTAAACCACTCAAGGCCCCACCAAATTGGGCCCTTTGTGCCTTTTCCCATTTTCCTACCCTATGAGGTAGCTTCGACAAATGTTAGAATTATTTGCATCTAGCTGGATTCGAACCCAAGCCGTGCTGAGACTTCGGACTCCTTAATCAACCCCTTAGCCGGTTTGCCACTTGCCTCCTCTGTCCGTCAAACCATATTTTCCACCAACCAGTTTTCCCTTATATTTTTTCCCTGGTTTTTTATTATATATATCTCGATTCTGGACTTCCATTACTTCAATCATGTTTTGGTATAGTTGCTCCAAATCCTCAGAATAGAAGTAAAGATTAGACCTTAATTCCGCCAGCCTTGTTTGATAATTGATTTGAAGAGTATATCTTATTTTTTGTGGTCTAGTGTTTTATTAAGTTCAGAAATCTCGCACTCTCACCAAGTTAGTGCGATGGATGAGTGTAGGAAGGTATTTAAAATTTCCATACCGGGTATCTGTGTTTGGTTGATGCATATGAAATTATATATAGATCTTGTGCAGGTGCCCTCTTTATCCAAAAATGATTTTCCATTGGACAGAAAAAAGCAACTAGACTCTATCATTTCAACTATTTTCTGACCTCTTGCATTCATTATGTTATCTTTATACTTCCTTCTTGCTTCTAGATTTGTATCGGTTAGGATTTCTTCATCATTATTTATTAATTGTTCCGTGAACCACGCTTCTAAACTTAATTTCTAAGTATATTTCTCAAATGCACATAACGTTATCTAATCTACGTAGTTGAATTCTTGAGGAATGCATCTTTTAGTATGTTGATTATTCGGGATACCAAACATCCATTCAGGGCTTATTTGCATTTTGTATTTCTTTTGTTGTGTAAGATCAGGCGAACTGATTCTCTTGACAAACTTAGTTCCGGAGCCTAAATTTAAGTTTGACATTGAGCCTCCTATAGTAGATCTTGGGGGTTCAAAGTAGATTTATTGCATGTTAAATTAGGTTCAACTTTGAACCTCAATATGGTATAAATTTCCATATTTACAAGTTCGGGGACCAAAGTATGACCTATGGAAATAAAAATTAGGGCATATTAGTAAATGGTATTGTATGATTCTCAGGGTTCAATGTCGGAGCTGGTAGGCTTACAGCGCGGGCCAGAGGAATAAAAGTAGAAGCGGGCAATGGTACGAAAGTTACAAATACATACGTTGTTACAAAAAGGTGTGGCGATCTATTTATTGGTTTAATCAAAGTTGTTATAGTATTTCTCTAAGAGA
>JAKCPI010021412.1:0-24147 GCA_023213315.1 Euborellia annulipes
AAAATTTGCATATCAGATGTCAGATGCTCATCAGTCAACACGGCGAAGTCTCAAATGTATATCAACATCTGATATGCAAATATTGTATTTTTATATAATTTTGTATATGTTTAAAGTTTATATATAACAACTCTATCTGCATCTCACTGGTGTACACCTTGAGATTGCCAATAATCTCTTAAGAACTGATGATGGGTTTATTTAATTAAACCCGAAACGTCTTCTGAATGGAGATTTTTATTCGATAGAGGCTCTCCTTTTGGCTGACATCCTCTCATTCTAATCGTTGAACAGCCACTTCTCTTATCAACAAAAAATTTTATTCTCCTGGCTGCACATCTCTTTCCCTTGAGATTGATATATACAACAGCCATTTTTCACTTTTATTAAAATAAATAAATTAAATATCAAATGAAAAATTATAAATTAAAATTAATTGACTATCCTAGAAATATATTCATTGTGCCGTATATAGGCGTCGTTTTGTCTATCTTTCTTGAATATCTCTCTTCATAGCCTGTAGGAATTTTAATCCGAAATATAAAAAAAAAGGAAATGAAAGGTGGGGAGGATCCGCAGTAGGCGGGCGGCGCGGCTAGTGTGGTCCATAATATTTAGAAAATTTGCAATTTAAACAGGCGCAAATATTTAATCTTCAATTTAAGTGAATTAGCTAATAAAGTTAAGGTGACGATGAGGATGGAAATTTTTATTATCTATACATGCAATGACTTTTAAAGGAAATAAAAAGAAATAGAGAATTCACTTTGCATATACGTAAATTAAGTTATCTTACCAAAAGAGAGAGAGAGAGAGAGAAGAAGACTTCCTGTTTCTTTAAATTTCAAAGTCACGTTTACAAACTCTTGAAATGAAATGCCGATATTCGATATCCTTAAACAAGTAGAGCACATCTCTATAT
The DNA here is from genome assembly GCA_023213315.1 of Euborellia annulipes. NCBI lineage: Eukaryota > Metazoa > Arthropoda > Insecta > Dermaptera > Anisolabididae > Euborellia > Euborellia annulipes. Next base: position 923 of record JAKCPI010021412.1, read on the forward strand.
TTCAAAGCGGTACTGTACGTACATAAGAAGGCTATTAAATTCACCAATCAATCTCTCTGTTAACGGGTTAATCAAAAATTGGAACGTAGTCATCCTAACGTCGCCGATCAACGGGAGTTTCATTTCATTTCTATTGTTCTAAAGCCCTTAGACACCTGAATAATTGAATGATTTTAGAAATTATTTTTTTTCTTCTTCTAGGGATAGAGGGATTGCAGTGACATGTCATCATAGAATAATTTAGGTCGTAGAGATCCTTTCGCCCGTATCTCCTTTTGTTTTTGTAGGGTAGGGCGCGCTCTCTCTATCTTTCTCTCTTTCTCATTCATACCTGTATAACTCTACTAGTGTCAATGAACGCATATCGATTCTTTTATAACAATGTGTGAAGATAAGAATAAATAATATTATGCTGACGTTTCGGTCTTGGTCAAGACCATCCTCAGAGCTTCAATATAGGCTTACAATTAAATCATATATGTAGTGAACATAGAAATTATTAAACGATTTTAATCTGGAAGTTTACTCGTAGACCCTGCATGTTTTATTCAGAAATATCAAAACAAATAAATGTTATAATTTATTGCTTAGCGACTGGATTCTGTACAGTAATTCCAGCGTCATTTTTGGCGCCCTCGCACTCGTGTAATATAATAAAAAAATGATCCCCGAAAATCAAGTTGACTAGTCACAAAGTACACACATTTTCTATTAGATTCACTAATCGAAAGTTGTGTTCTTTGCTTTGACACCAGATTTTTTTTTGTGTTGTGAAATAATTAAAAAAATAATTGATTTATAAATTTTAATTAAAATCATTAGAGCAAATTTTGCGATATGGAAAAAAAAGTTCTTTAGTAAATTAGATATTATTTAAAAGCTTACGTCAATTGTGTCAATTGTGTACTTAGGCTTAAATATAAAAATCTGATGTGAGAGCACATCACACAACCTGAGATGTTTCGAGAAACTGATGTGCTGTTCGGTTAGTGATTCCAGATTTTTTTAAAGCATTGTATCAGTTGAAGTAGGAAAAACGTGGTTTGATGATATCATGTAAAATTGTGCCCCCATCGCCCTTTGAGCTTGGACTCTCCGACGCCTTTTTGTGTTTAGAGTCACTGGCTCTCTGAGTTTTGCGTCTCTGCCTTTGGGAAGCCAACATATAAAGTATCGGATTCATGTCAAAAATTCGATGTCGAGATTTTGATGGATATACACGTTTTGTGGTCCCCTGAATCAAAAAAAGTGGTTTTCGCGACATGGTCTGTCTGTGGGTGTTCAATTCTAAGCATGAAGGAATTGAGCTAGGAGGTTTAAATTTTATATTTAAGTTATGCACCCCCCTAGGGCGTGAAAGTAAGCTTTTGATTTAAATCGGCCAAAAAGTACTAGTACTTTACTGATTTAGTCTTTCAGTTTTTTTCGATTTTCTCAAAATTCGCTTCAACAATTTTGATTAAAATTCAAAAATCAATTATTTTTTTGATTCTCTTTAAAATGTATATTCTCATTTTGTCATTGAAATATTCTGAAGACCACTTTGTATTTGGTATAATTATAGAAATTTCGACCAAATTTTTTCTTTGAAAAATACTCTAATCCTTAAATCCCAAAATGAGAGAGGGGGGTGAGAGGGGCTCAGAAAATATTCATTTTAATGTTAAACATTAAAGCATTTAAAAAAGAAAGAGGATGCAGCCAATAATTGAGATTCTATTTAATAATTAAACAATATATTGGCTGCTTCCTCTTTCGTTTTTAAACTTATTATCGATCTTCTATTCATTTTATATTCTTTATTTTTCTGAAAAATTGAGGAACATGATTAAAGAAAGACGAGATTAGGCGCGAAGTCTCCTGACTAAGCGTATACACGACAAATATTTCGGGGTGCATAACTATATCTTCACTGATGAAGACGGGGTGTCCATCATCAGTGAAGATATTAATCGTGGTGGTGTATGTCGTCTAGATGCAGGCCTTGTTCACATAAAGGGTTGCCTCCTTCATATTAATATGGCAAATTTCCCACAAGAAGCCGTTTATTTGAACAAAGGCATACATATAGACAATTTCCACAATTAGTATCTGCACTGGTGATGGGCGGAGTTAAGGAGTCCGAAATAGGTGGATAAAGAGATGCTGGTCTTCTCTCCTATTCAATGTTAATAAAATTTCAATACGAAAGACAGGAAGTATAAAAATGACATTAAGGGGATGCGGATAAAATTCAGAGGTTTCACTTTATTAGCGAAAGCAATCGGAAATCCCGGTAGTTGGATCTCTAAGCTGACCTAATGAATAGAAATTGAAAGATAACACTCTAAAGAAAATTAATTAAGAAAGGCTAACTAACGAAGCTTATTCATATGACAGGAACAAAATCATTTTACTTTCTTTACCTGCAATTTTCACTTTTATCTTATTTTTATTTACTACTGAATTGCTGTGCCTAGAGATGCTTGCGATATTTTTACAAGTATAGAATATTTTTTGGGTACCAAATGCTATCGGATCATCGATACTTTCGTTTCAATATAATTAATTTTCAAAAAGATTTTCAGAAGGGGGGGGCGCATCTGAGATTCATCTACAGAACCTAAGTCCGGCTCGAAACAAATCTGATGGGACTGGTCGCACAGCACACAATTCTGTGCTTGTCTGTGTCGACATATTTAGTTTCCGCCGATATATTAGAAAAAATGTATAAACACGGGAAAATATTTCTATGGCAATGTCCGATTAGGTCATAGTCGGAGAGCTGGCGACGAAAATGGGCAAGAGTTTTCTGAAGACTAATATTTTCAAAATAGGTTGCATTTTAGTGATGGAAAGAAACTCTAGAGTCAGCACTTCCAGTACCGGGGGCGGGAATAAGCCGGTAAGATGGTTTTTCGCAAATATCTTGAAAACTATGCGATTTTCCGCAAAAATTAATCTAGACAAAAATAATCGAAATTAAATTCCAAACAAAAATGGTCTAGTACATAATCACGCTAAAGTGAACGGTTCGGGAGATTTTGAGAGGTAAAATTTGATGCTTGTCATGGTAACAAGATATAAATATTTTTCTATCTCACAAGTCAGTGTCTCCTTTCATATGAATTATAAATTTTACCCCTCTAAATCTCCAGAACCGTTCACTTCAGCGTGATTATGTACTAGAACATTTTTGTTTGTAATTCGATTTCGATTATTTTTGTATAGATTAATTTTTGCGGAAAGCTGCATTGTTTTCGAGATATTTGCGAAAACCCATCTTCCCGCAACTTTACCGGCTCATTCCCGCCAAAGACCCAGTTACTGGAAGTGCTGACTCTAGAGTATCTTTCCATCACTAAAATGCAACATATTCTGAAAATATTAGTCTCTTGCCCATTTTCGTTGCCACCTCTTGAACTATCATATTATTATTATTGCCTTTTATTGGTTCATATATAATAAATTTTTACATACATAAATTTATGTGTTACATTTTTTTTTTTTTTTTTTAATACTTTATTTACATTTATTTATTTATTTATTCTAATATGATGGAACCAGGCCCCTTGGGCATAGGCCTCTCCCAAACTCTTCCACGCCATCCGTTGTCTTGCAACCCGGGTCCAATCCGTACCGGCCACTGCAGCCAAATCATCCGTCCATCTTTTGGAAGGTCTTCCTCTTTGTTTCTTGTGCTCCATAGGGCACCATTCCGTCGAAATTCTTGTCCAGCGTTGGTCTTCCATTCTTGCAACGTGTCCGGCCCATCTCCATTTCATTCTTCTAATAAAAATGTTGATGTTTTCCATTTTTGTTCTTTTGTAGAGTTGGTCCATATTTACTTTGTTTTTAATTTTTAAGCAAAGGACACTCCTGATCATTGCTCTTTGTGTAGTTTCAAGATCTTTCATATTTTTTTGGGTGAGAGACCAGGTTTGTGCTCCATACGTTAAAACTGGTATGATACATTTTTTAAGTATTTTAATTTTTGAGTTTTGTGCTATTTCTTTATTTTTTAGAATGTATTTCATTGACCAAAATTTTTTCCAGGCTAGGGCAATTCTTCTTTTAACTTCTTGTGTTGTTTTATTTTCAAAATTTATTAATTGTCCTAGATAGATAGTTTCTGCTTTACATGGGATGGTTGGTTCATTTTTATCAAATTTTAATTCTTCTTGAGCTCGGTTGCACAGAACTACTGATTTCTTAAAATTTATTTTTAATCCAATTTTTTTTACTTTCTTGATTTAGCTCATTTATCATTTTTGTTAATTGATTTTTTTGATGTTGCTATGATAACAACATCATCTGCAAATCTTAAGTTATTTAAATAAGTCCCGTTTATTTTTAGTCCTTCTTTATCCCAGTTTAGTTTTCGGAACATTTCTTCTAAGCCGCAATTAAAAAGTACAGGGGAAAGAGGGTCTCCCTGTTTTACTCCTTTTTTAACCTGAAAAAATGGTCCTGATTTTTGTTCTGAAAAATCAGGAAAAAATCAGAACTATCATATTATTTTAAAAGAAAAATATATGTTTTACAAATCCCTCAATGAACTCTGATGTGGATACAAAACCTGCTTGTAATGTCTAGTCCAGTTGTCTGTATGTGGATATAAAATATGAGGATTTAGCAGTATTTTTTTTGTACAGATTTGGCCACCAGTTCTTCAAATCTAACAATAAGTTACTAACAAATCAGTTTGAAAAAAGGGAACAAAATCTGGCTTTATTCCCTTTTTTTTTTTTTTTTTTTTTTTTTAAAAACACTCACACTTTTTTTCTCATTCACACTCACACTCACACACACATTCACACAGTCTTTTCGGCAACTCAGGCCATATAAGACTTTTTACGATATCCGTTATTATTAAATATACATATATAGGGTCCAGGCATTCTTATTTAAGGCATTTGGTATCCAAATGGCTTAAATAAAATAATCGGACTGCCTAGGGTCCGAACCCGCGACGTTTGGTATATGAGGTTAGCACGCTAACCTCTACGCCATGCCCCGAGGGCCTTTATTCCCTTCTTCAAACTCACGAATAATTCCAAAGCCAATTAGATCATTATATTTTTTTTTTTTTATTTTGTAAAAAAAACATTCACACTTTTTTCTCATTCACACTCGCACACACATTCACACGGTCTTTTCGGCAACTCAGGCCATTTAAGACTTTAAACGATAACCATTATTGATAATATACACATATTAGGGGTCCAGGCATTCTTATTTAAACCATTTGGTATCCAAATGGCTTAAATAAAATCATCGGACTGCCCGGGGTCCGAACCCGCGACGTTTGGTATACGAGGTTAGCACGCTAACCTCTACACCAAACCCCGGGGGCGCAGATCATTATAGAAATAGTTTTTGTCAATTTCTTCTATCTTATGTTGAGATATACGATGTAGGATAAATTTTTTTATATAACCCGAAATTTCAATTTTCGGAGGTTGTTCTCTTCTTCAAACTGTTGATTCAACAGCTGAAGCCATTTGACAAATACATTCTTCATTCGGACATTCAAGAGTCTTGACTCCGGGGTGGTCACCTATCCATTTGAAAATCGGGCACTACTTGACAACATTAATCTGGGTAGCTGTTGTTCATGCTCTTGTCTAATGCAAGGTCTAATTAACTGAAAGTGCAAAATACACCTTTTAATTTTTCTAAAGCCTTGTTATCCCTTAAAATTTCGTGAAGTTTCGCACTTTGAATTTAAAAAAGTGTAGAGACACCCTCGATTAGACGGATGTCCAAGGAAAAAAAAGCTTTAAACTGTCATTTCCTGAACGCCTTGGAGTGGAGCCAAAATTAAATATCTCCCCCCAAGTGACAAAAGAAAAAAAAAAGAATTATTCTTTTAAATTAGGTGACTTCCTCGTAGACCGGGGCAGGTGACTCAATATGCACATTTTATCAATCATTTGTAATAGAATAGCGAATGTGGGGGAGGGGGGAGGGAGGAAGTGCAAGCACTTATGCAAGCGAAAGTTGAATGATGATGAGGCGTGCTAATTTTGTATGTAATTATTTGACATGAGCAGCAGCAGCAGTCGGCTGATTCTATTTTTCTAACCTTTATTGACCAACTTTCTGTTTGAATATACTATTGTCTGTTTGTTTACTTTTTATTTTTTTCATTACTTAAACAAGATTTAATTTCACCTTAAACATTTTTTTTTTTTTTTTTTTTTGGCCAGAGAGGTGCAATTGACTAATATTAACTTTATGTTAAGTGATTTTTTTTTTTTACCTTTTTTGGGTTTTTTTCTTTCTCCGATCTTTGGATTATCGATACTTGTTACTTTCTCGTACCCTATATATGAAATATATAGAGAGAGAAAGTATTGCGATCATGTCAAAAATTCGATGTCGAGATTTTGATGGATATACATGTTTTGAGGTCCCCTGAGTCCAAAAAAGTGGGTCCCGCAAATTGCTCTGTGTGTGTGTGTGTCTGTATGTGTGTAACGATTTTTAGCATGAAGGAATTGAGCTACCGGATTGAAATTTTATATTTAACTTAGGTACCTTCCCACACGCTCAAAATAAGCTTTTGAACAAAATCGGCCAAAAAGTACTAGTACTTTACTGATTAGGGTTTGGACACCGGTGGAAACCGAAACCGGTATACCGGTTTTTTTGGCTAATTTTCAAAAACCGAGAAACCGAGTTTTTCACGAAAAACCGAATTCGGTTTTTTTCTTTTTGATTTTTTCTTCAGTATTCGGAGTAGAAAAATTTGGGGCCGGGCTTGGTCTAGTTGGTAGCGTGCCTATCTTCTATACTGAACGTTGCGGGGTCGGACCCCAGCCAGTCCAATGATTTTATTTAAGCCATTTGGATACCAAACGGCCCCCAATAGATATTATCATATATATAACGGTTATCGTCAAGTCTTATATGGCCTAAGTTGCCAAAAAGACTGTGTGAATGAGTGTGTGTGCATGAGTGTAAATGGGAAAAAGTGTGCGTTTTAAAAAATAAAAAATAATAATAATTTTCTTTGCATAATTAAGAAAAGGCAATGGTCCGTCGCAGGCAGGGGCGCGGTTATTAAAAAATTATTCTATTAAATATTGTTTTGAATATTTTTTTTTTCCTTGATTTATTTAAGGAACATTTTGTTGTTTGTTAAGGTGTCCTTCGAGATAGGAATTTTGCCTCATGTATTAATATTAATACTAAGGGTCAAGGGATCTTTTTCCGTACCAAGCGATAATATATTTCTAAATTATGTTGTATACAAATTAATTTAACTTCTAAAAATGGTGGTCCGTTCTAAACAGATGTTGAAAAAAAACCGGTTTACCGGTTTTCTGCTTTGTAAAAAACCGAAAAACCGGTTTTCAAAATTTCCCGGTTTTTTCCAAACCCTATTTACTGATGTAATTTTTCACTTTTTTTCAATTTTCTCAAAATTCTCTCCAAGGATTTTTTTTTTTAAATTCATAAATCAACTATTTTTTAGATGCTCTTTAAAATGTATATTCTCATTTCGCCGTTGAAATCTTCTGAAGACAAACTTTACTCTTCTTCATAGGAAAGATACCATGGGGAACATAAACATTTGCACCCTAACAGGTTTGCAAGACGCCTACTAGTTAGGCAGCCCAATCGACTCACCACTACATATGCAGTGTCTGTGTGAATTTACCTGAGCTAGGGTTCTGAGGGTCTTTTATGATAGACCATAAACCAACCCTTTTGAACAATCTATATAGCGATATAGCGTAGCCCTTTCATATCAAATGAATTTGATCTCAAATTAATAGAATTTCAACATTTTAATTAATCTTATCTTCTTATTTGGAAAAAATTAACTTATTTCACAATTTGAACGAAACTTGTGTCCCAATTTTTAGTAAAATTTTTCCGATATCTATAGACCTTTATACCAGGTAATAATATCTCGGGGCGTTAAAATATTCTTATTTATATTCTTAAAAAAAAAAAAACTGTTATTTCGGATTTTTGTAACGAGAGGTCTTACAACATAGAATGTGGCATGTTCAGACAATAGATAAAATTTAAATAAAATAAGAGAAAGTAAAAATTTGCGAATTCTTCTTTCTATCTCGCAATGCAAGAAGCCAGATCGATGTAATTTAATAAATAATTCTTGCCCTAAAATTGGAGATCTGTTTCAAATTTTGTAGTAAATACTTCAACCGGAGGTAGGCCTACTTTACCTAAGATTATAGAAGTATTTTAAAAATGTAATTTTTTTAGTAAAGAAAGTGAGAAAGAAATGCACTTCTCTTTTGAGTAGCAAAGTGGCGAAAATATATTTCAATTCTTTGCTATCCATTCTGGCCTATTAATTTGTTGCCCGTCTATTTAAATCAGTGGCGCAACCAGGATTTGCTCCTGGGGGGGGGGTTTGACTAGACGTATATAATATATATTTTATATTATATACTTTACGAAAAATATGCAATTTGCATTTTTGTTAAAATTTTTTTAAAATAATTTTTAAGAAATTATTTTTTTTATAATAAAAAGGATACAATTTTTTTTCTTTTCTATTTGTAATAATATATAGAAATTTGAATTTTTTTTTTCTCCTGGGGGGGGGGGGTTTAAACCCTAAAAACCCCCCCCTGGTTGCGCCACTGATTTAAATGTATGGTATATGTTTATAAAACTTTCAAACTCTTCTTACCAAGAATGGAATTAGGCCACTTTCAAAATTAATAAAAAAAAAAATAATAATAATAATAATGATTCACTTAAAATTTCAAATACTGTACATAAAAGAAAAGGAAAATCTCAAGAAGGGAATGATTTTGGTCCAACATAGAGCTTATTTATTTTAAAATTTGTTTGAGCCCCCGGGCTTGGTGCCTACCGAACGCCGCGGGTTCGGACCCAGGCAGTCCGATGATTTTATTTAAGACATTTGGATACCAAATGGTTTAAATAGTAATGCCTGGACCCCCAATAGATTTTTAACAATTAACGGTTATCGTCAGTCTTATATGGCCTAAGTTGCCGAAAAGACTGTGTGTATGTGAGTATGAATGAGAAAAAAAAGTGAATGTTTTAAAAAAGAAAAAAAAAATATCGCGGAAACTAAATACCGGTACATGCCGACACGAAAAAATCTGGTGGGACAAGCACAGTACAAAACTTTCTTTTTATCAAAGGTAAGAGAAAGTTGTGTGCAGTGCGACCAGTCACACCAGATTTTTTGAACTTAGGAGACCTGCAAGCACTGTATATCCATCAAAACTTTCGACATCGAATTTTTGACATTAATCTAATATTTTCTCTCTATATATATTCTTATATATGTAAGAGAAAGTAAAAAAGTAAATAGAATAATTGGGACCCTGTTAGGCATTAGTGTGTCAAGCGCCAGCTATCGAGATTTGAGAAAATTAACATTAAAATTTTTTGTTTTGATTAGATTATATATCATTTTTTTTTGTCAATTGTGCAAGTAACATTAAATATAAATTTTTTTAGGACATATTTCATTAAAAATACTATTAATTATAGCATTTGAAACAATATTCCATGCTTAACTCAATTTTTAATTTTTTGGTCTTTGACATACTAATGCATAACAGGTTCCAATTAATGTAATAAGATAATTGCATAGGGGTGAGTTGAGATGCGAGGGTGTAAATGATAAGAAATTAATAAATATTTTCGTGTTATTTTGAATAAATTTTATATAGAAATTCTGAAGGCATTTTTATTAGAATAGAGAAAAGGGACTTTTCTTGAGTAATTCTCTTAACGGGACTCTTTCTCTCCAACAGCCTTTGCTTTAGTTGCTTTGCACTTCTAGACGAGTCTCTGCGCGTGTGTCTGTGTGTATTTATTTTTATTTGTGTTTGAATGAATGGACAACCCCTTATGACCCACCTTCCCCTAGCCATCCACACTTCACAGGTAATTCATTATTTATTCTCTTTGAAGAAATTAATTACTACAACTCAAAAAATAATCATTCTATTGACTTGAAAGAATTCAGAATTTTAGTAACCATAAGGGGGCGGAGGCAAAGTATTTCCTTTAATTAACATATAGTTTGTTTTATAATTTTACTTCAATAATATAGAAAAAAAAATTATCGATATTTATTGATATTTGAGGAAATCAATTGCAATAGGTCATTTTGATAACTTACCTACCCCAACATGAAATTCGGAGTTGAAGGACAAACTTCAATGCATTTACATAGGGATTTATATGATAATGTTTGTTTTTGAGTTATTTAGGCTCTCCAAATACTCAAAGATGCCAAAATTTTGTGATATTATCAATTGTGCTCGTAAAGGATATCAAAGAGAAGTACAGATTCTTTATAGAATAAAATTTTAAACATAAAATAAGTTGAATCAACTGTCAGTGTCAGAGGTTATGCTCAATAAAAAACAAGAAATTTGACTGAAACGAAGTTCAAATACACTTTAAACACTTTATCTCAGGTAAATAACAAATACAATATTTATTTTGTTTCATATAATGATTCAAAACATTATTTAGGATAATCAACAAAGGTGAAACATCTCACAAGTGACAAGTGGGCCTCTCCTGGCTTGAATAGTGCTTGAATATGTGTTATAATTAAAATAAACGGATATAATCTAAGTAATAAACATATTTAAATAAAAAAGACAGCGGTATGAACAACAAAGGAAGGGTTTAAAGGTATGTTTACTTTTCTTATTCCAAATATGATTCAACCACCCATTCTACATTTACCTATATATATTTCCATTCATTCATTGCAATTATTCATTATTTTCGAAATAATTTATATTTCTACTGTAAAATTTTAATTACTTAATTGTTTTTTTTTTTTTTTTTTTTAGTTACTCAGATAGATTCTCATATATATCTGAAGAAAGGCAAAATAAACTCCTGGGATTAAAAAAACAAATAAAATAAATTAATATTTATATTAATCTTTCTATATTAAATTAATATAGGCCTATAAAAATAATAATTATATGTTTTAACACATTATTTCATAGATCTTTATAAGGTAAATGTACATATAATAAATAAATACAAACATTATATCAGGTATTTCTTGTTGTAATTTTATAAAAACCCATCCTTCCTTGTCTTTATTTATTTTTTAATACCTATTAACAGACAGATTTGCTAAAAGATATTAAATAAGGACAAAAATAGATAAATTAGAAATTTTTACCATAACCTAACAAAATTGTTTTACCTTTAAATCACATCAAATTAAACTTGTTTATGGATAAATAAGCACCTATATAAATCTAATGATCCTATTTTATACTAATATTTAATCAAATAGCTAAAAAAATTAAAATTTATAAGCTAATTAGTCTGATTTAAAAGCGCTTCAATGTAAATCCTATGGGCGGAATAGCAAAGTTTGTCCTTCAACTTCAATTTTATATTGGGGTAGGTAAGTTATCAAAATGACCTATATGATTTTAAGCAAACAATGAAAGCGAGATTTAAATAATTATATTTATTTTTTTTAAACCCTTTTCTGAGGCCATTTAGGGGTTTTAATTTATTAAATAACTTTGAAATACCGATGGACGTTGCACACGCTGATTGCTCGGGATCCTCAATCCGAGCTTTCGCCGCTCTTGGCATCGCTTAACCGCAACGATTGTGATGACTTCTCCGTTGCCAGGCCATTAAATCTTTTGACTTGATTACAGATCTCTTTTAAATCCCACAATTATTTGGTTGATATTCGATTGCCATTTTAATTTCTTTTTCAAGGCAGACAGACACTTTGTGATTGATTATAATAATGATTACTTTTTCCCCTTCTTTTTATTTCTCTTAAAATTTTCATTTATTTTTTATACACCCTTTGTATTTTATAATCCTTTTTGATAGAATTTCAAATTATAGGTTTTAATTTTTTTTTTATCAGTAAATTTGCTTTGATGTTATCGTTTGATAAAAAAAAAAAAAAATACCTGATCATTTATCAATTTTAATGAAATTGAAAAGTGATCCAAAGTTCGTACAGTAATATTTGTATTATTATTAATTGTTTTAATTAAAACGGGTTTCAAATTATTTTCATGTAAAAGACACACAAAAAATTTAATCTCTTCCTCTTTATATTTTACAGTTTGTAACGTTATGTACCTTCTATGTATGACTCTCAGGTCTGGAAAAACTTTTATTTTTTACCCTTCCGGTTTATTTTTTTTATAGAGCGACTTATGACTGAATGACGTCATCACCACCATTCCGTGTTTATTTATTAACTTATCAGGTTCAATAAAATAGAAATGTTGTCGCATAAAATAAAACATACGTAAAAAAATATTTCCCACCTTATTTATTTTTGTTTAAGGGTTAATAATTGGACCCTGTTACGCATTAGTGTGTCAAGCGCCAGCTACCGAGTTTTGAGAAAATTAACATTAAAGTTTTTTGTTTTCATTGGATTATATATTTTTTTTTTTGTCAATTGTGCAAGTAACATTAAATATAAATTTTTTTCAAGACATTTCATAAAAAATACTATTAATTATAGCATTTGAAACAATATTCCGTGCTTAACAGTGGCGTAGTGAGCTTAACTCGCGCCCGGGGCACAATACCTTTTTAGCGCCCCCCCCCATTCGAAAACCATATAATATTATATGTAAAACATACAAATTTATTATATTACACTGGCACTAAATTTAAAATATAATATTTTATAATATATTATATTTTCCAGAAATCAATTATAATAAAATTTAAAATTATCCCGCAATTTTTTTGTTTTGCTGGCCATTTGGCGCCCTTTGTGAGTAGCGCCTGGGGCATCATGACCCCCCCTTGCTCCCCCTCGCTACGCCACTGGTGCTTAACTCAATTTTTAATTTTTTGGCGCTTGACACACTTTTGTATAACAGGGTCCAATTGTAAGACTTTCTATTAGGAAAAATTTGGTATGACTAAATATTTAATTGATAAATTCTTACCACTTTCATTGCAAATTTTTAATTCAATTGAAATAAATTGCCTCCGATGCCGTAAAAAACTGTCAAAAAATAAATATTCGCTAGTGAAGATATATATTGCAATTACCAAACTTTTCTATTTTCATTATTATCGTCCCCCTTTCCCTTTACATGTCAACATACACATTATTGTTAGTAATATTAAATTTTATAGCCATCATACCCCTTCCCCCCACCCCCACCGGTCCTCTATTTGCTTTTATGGGTCTGTTCTATCAAGCGAATGGTTTGTAGCTGATTGGCGTCTGGGGATTAAAAAAACATCCCCCCCCCCCACCTCCCTCTCGAACCCTCGATCCATTCACTACTAAGCATACTAACATTTTAATGACCCAAACAACCAATTTCCCCTTCATTCCCTTTATTAAATTAATTTTATTAAAAAATAAACTTGAACAAGCATGCATCCTGAAATGTAAAATTTATGGCACTAATATTTCTTGGAAGTTCAATCAGAATTTGTAAAAACAGGATCCTTTATAAAATAAAATTCACACCCCTAATTCCAATTTTTTTATTTTTGTTTATTTTTTCTGAATATCTCTTTGACTAGGAGTTAGTTATTATCATTTTCATTTTAATCATTTGTTTCTAAACATAATAGCCAACTAGTGTATAATTTTTTAAAATTAAAAAAAAAAAAAAAATGTCCTATTTTAGAGCTTCTTTAGATTAGAGATGGAAAAGATTTTCGATTTCGAATCGACTTGATATTTTTCGATTCTCGGAATCGATTAATCATTTCTGAAAGTCGACTTTTTCGGCTGCAGAGGCCATTTGACTCTTATAATTTATATTATTTATTTTATTTATATTATACAGTATCGATGGCTTCCGGCGGGCGTTCAATGGTCTTGTTTTTCGGGGGCCACCTATCCCGATTTCCAGTACCACTTAGCGTTGCTTAACAACATTGATATTGGTGGCTGTTGTTCTTTCTTCTTGCCAGGCCCTCCGGCTATTAAGTATTTAAACATTTTATTAAATACAACACACACAAATATTGTTTTCAATATTTTTATAAAATAATATTCTATCCAGAAATTGCACGTGATATGGCACCGAACAGGGCCGGAACTACGAGATTTTTTAGGAGGGGCTAAATTTAATTTGCCGCCCCCCTCCTTAAAATTTTCTGTATAAAATTCATATAAATTGACCTTTTTTTTAGTAAATCTCTCTTTAATTGCCGCCCCCTGATATCTGCCGCCCGGAGCACACGCACCCACTCCCCTCCCTAGATCCGGCCCTGGCACCGAACATTAAAATAAAATATGGAAATTGCGTATCAAAATAAAACATTACAATTGAGGAATTAAGAATGCCACATATGTTCACTAACCGATCTTAGAGAGCGTGTTGATTCAGGGCCGGATCTAGGGGTGGGGGGGGGGGGCAGTGGGTGCATGTGCCTCGGTTGACAGATATCAGGGGGCGGCAATTAAAGAAAGATTTACTAAAAAAAAAGGTAGAATGATATGAATTTTTTATAGAAAATTTTAAGGAGGGGCGGCAAATTAAAATCCTAGTTCCGGCCCTGTGTTGATTGGTGTGCTATGTGTAGGTTTTAAAAGAAAGATATCAGTCAATCAATGAAAACGTGACAAACTATATTCCTATTGGATACTAAGTATTGTAAGAAAAAAAGTCGAAGTCGTCCAGTGAGAATCGATTCTAATCGACTTGAAAGAGTTTCAACTCGATTCTAAAAAGTCGATTATTTTCAGTAAAAGATCGATTCTTGACTAAAGTCAGAGTCGACTTTTCCATCGCTACTTTAGATCAACAACAATTGTGTTTCAACAAGAATGAAACAAATCACAAATATTTACAGCTACTATTTTTATACATAACCTCATGGTTAAGGAGATAAACTAGAAAAATAGCGAAAAATTAAGTTAATTTTTGAATAAACTTAATGTTCTAAGGTCTAAATACTACGTAAATCACTTCTTGTAAAACCATTTTAAAAACAGATTTACATAAAAACAAATTGAGTTTTTTTTTTAATCCTCAAGGTATAATTAATCCCCAGAGAGAAACAAAACGCCTCCAGTTGTGTGTTTTTTTTTTTAACGTCTCAATATATTATTCGTTGCTGTTTTATGTTTCATGTGTTTTAAAAGCAATCCTCAAACAATAATAAATCTTGGCTCGCTTGCCGTTTCTTCTGACTCGTCTTTAAGTGGTTAATAGGAATTTATGGCCATTAGCCACCCTACCTGTCAGGTGGGGGTTTAAAACTCTAAAGGAATTGATATTAGACGAATGACGTCACTAAACATAAAATATGATGGCGGACATAAATAATAAAAATTGACTTTTGGATGTTACGAAAAAAGTGATATCGTTTGATTACACTAGTCGACAAGGTTTTTTTCACAAGAAATCTGATTAGTGGACCTAGTGCATTTTTTCACCCTGAATTCAGATATGTAGCTAGAATTTTTCCATCAGGCACAGTTTTAGAGATATAGAGCAAAATAGATTTTAGTCGAAAATGGGCTCTAAAACGGCTTTTATTTAAAATATTCAAATTATTTTTAACGTGACACCCCGTCAAATTATGCAGATAGTTAGAATACATATAAATTTTAAGTTTCATTCCAATCGGAGGTCATTTAGACGTGCCTCAAACGGCTTAAAGTTTAGAAAAATCGAAATTTTCAAGATTTTTTTGCTTTGGTCACCCCTAATACAATTTTAGAGATCCCTGAATGAAAAAAACATATATGTACGATATTCTATAGTTCTTTGGCTTTCTAAAAAGCATTTATTCGTAAAAATCTGTTAATTATTAACGAAATTATTAATAAAAACGTGAGCAAAGAAAAAACACAAGTACACTCACTGGTCGAAAAAAATGGACTTCAATTGAATTAAAAAGCGAACCCTATCCACGAGAAGCTAACGTATCCTCTCTGAGCATCGGATCACGGGCCCTAACTTTATTATATATTATTAAAAAAAAATATTTTTTGAATCTCATATCTTTCTTTATACTTCTAAAAGAACAAATTCAGTGAGTGTACTTGTGTTTTTTCTTTGCTCACGTTTTTGTTAATAATTTCGTTAATAATTAACAGATTTTTACGAATAAATGCTTTTTAGAAAGCCAAAGAACTATAGAATATCGTACATATATGTTTTTTTCATTCAGGGATCTCTAAAATTGTATTAGGGGTGACCAAAGCAAAAAAAATCTTGAAAATTTCGATTTTTCTAAACTTTAAGCCGTTTGAGGCACGTCTAAATGACCTCCGATTGGAATGAAACTTAAAATTTATATGTATTCTAACTATCTGCTTAATTTGACGGGGTGTCACGTTAAAAATAATTTGAATATTTTAAATAAAAGCCGTTTTAGAGCCCATTTTCGACTAAAATCTATTTTGCTCTATATCTCTAAAACTGTGCCTGATGAGGAAAACTGAATTGATATTTGAATTCAGCATGAAAAAATACTTCTAGAATTTCATATCTTGATTCTTGTGAAAGAAAAAAAGTTCATTTTTGTCGACTAGTGTTATTATAACTGGTTAGAGAAAAGTGATGGCATTAGAAAGAGGATGAGACTCTTTATCGAGAAATTTGGTAACATCTTGAAAATGAACAAAATTTTTTAACGCTCTATTTTTATATTAATTAATCTACAAACATACCTAAATTTTCAACAAATGGAGTTGAACAAATGATTAATATTAATTAGAATGTGCGGAATACAACAGAATAAGCTTCCGCACATTCTAATTAATACCTAAATTTGTTTCTGAATTAAATCATAAAAGAGTAATTTTTGAATGTTTTAGATAATTAGGTCTTTATTCATTAAAAAATCGTCTTAGGTGCGATATTTTGAAAAAATTTGGTGTAACGACGAACATCACACAACCTTCTGTAATTGAAATTGTGTTCTGTGCTTGTCACACCAGATTTTTTCCGTACATATATTTAGTGTCCATTAGGATTCAAGGATTCAAGATGTAATATTTATTATAGACATAGAAAAATATCTCAAACGAAACAGGTCAAGAATTATCAATACTAGTTGCAAGAGGTTTACTTGGCATGGAGTTAGTTGCAGCTGGAGATGCAATTTGGGAATAAATAAATAAATAAATAAAATTTATTATCAGGATTTTTTATTGACGACCAAACGCAGTAAATTGGTTTTGGTTAATAATAACCATCATCAGGTGTGAAATTTACAAAATTAATTGATAAAATAAGGTAAGACATCCAAAACATCCGTCAATTGAAGATATTCAAGATAATAGCACAAACTCACCAAAATCCTTTGCTATTATCTTCGTCAATAAAAAATCCTGATAATAAATTTTATCGGTATTTATTTATTTATTCCCAAATTGCATCTCCACCTGCAACTAACTCCATGCCAAGTAAACCTCTTTCATCTAGTATAGAAAAATAATTTTATATTTTATTTATCATGTTATTCCCATTCTTTCCTATGAAGAACTAGAGTAAAGTGTGCTTCAAACAATTTTGAGGGCAAAATGAGAATACCCCTTTTAAAAGTATCTAAAAAATAATTGATTTATGAATTTAAATCAAAATTTTGAGAAAATCAAAAAAAAAAAAAAAAACTGAAAAAGTACATCAGTAAAGTATTAGTACTCTTTGGCCGATTTTGTTTAAAAGCTTATTTTAGAATCCAGGAGATGTAGGAATATATTGATTAATATACACACAGGAAGTTTATTTCCTATTGCAGGTATTAGGCAATTAATTTAATAAAGATGACTTTATTTTTTGGTGAAAATTTTTATTCCGACGACCAGCTAGCGCTAACCTTCTGGTTTCGGCCACAGAGGGCCATCGTCAGGCCTGTAAAAACAATTTTTTATATCAACAGGTTAGTCATAGTGGAATACAATAGTATTGTGTGTAATATTATTTTACATTCTTTCGTTCATAGAAAGTATCTAACAAGGATCAAAGTTTGTAATTAAATAAATAAAATTCATCTTATAATTGTAAAATTCTTTTTTTATAACATACCTAAAATTTTCTTTCTCCTTATTTAAGTATTCTTTATGCCAACAAATAATTTTTAACATTCAATGAGGAATCTTTTATCATCAATAACAATCATATATATATTTTTTTTTTTTTCATTAAAGGTTATTTTTTTTAATTGAACTGAGGAAATTCTTTTCGGCGTGGCGCAGTTGAGAACCTGAATATAGTTTTACAAATTATTATTTTTAATTCAAAAAACATGAAAGGCATCAAAAGGTTGTTTCTTTATTAATTTTAATTTTAAATGTCGTGCAAAATTACCAAAAGCAATTTTATTTTATTTTAGGCTTAATATTTTTTTTTTTTTTTTTTTCTTAATTAATAACTTAATCATGGTTTTTTGTCCCCTTGGTGCCTCCCTTACATTATTTTATATAAATACTCACGCACGAATCCCCTGTCCAGAGATCAATTTATAATATATATATATATAATAATAATTTGGAATATATTATATAATGAAGGCAATTTTTTATACTTTTCAACATATATTTTAGAACCTCGTATTTTTTTATTTTTCTTTTTATAAACTTTTCACAAAGAGCAATCTGTCAAATTGAGAATTTTTAGTCAAGGATCAGGCCAACAACATACCAACAAAAAAGTCCCCGTGAATATCCAACTTAACATTTCATCTTTCCTACGACAGTCTGAGGCGCGAGTTTTAAATGTTCAACAACATGAATCTAATTCTTTTTTTGAATTTTTTAACCCACTGTTTAATTTTATAGCATAACTATATGTTTTTCACACAAGATGAAAATTACAGAAGACATGAAAAATTGAAAAACTGTATAAAATATCTTCTAATTTTAATCATAAAATTTTTTAATCATAAAAAATTAAGGGTCTGTATATGGGTCTTTTTATTTTTTCAAGAACATCTGAATAAACTAGGGATGACTTTTCAAATTCCGTCTTCAAATTAATCGAGAAATCGTCATATAAATTAATAAAAACTGATTCTAAAAATCTTCTTTTTTGTGTGTCTTTCTCGTAACACAGGATCTTCACCTTTTCATAATCGAATTCATGTTTTTCTTCTAAGGAATGGAAGGCAAGTGCTGATTTTGGAAGCCCTTTTGCAACAGAATAGAAATGTTCTCGCATCCTGACTCTCAACTTTCTTCCCGTTTCACCAATATATAAGGATAAGGCATTTTTGTTTAAACATGACGAACATGGAATACCATAGACGACACCGTTTTTATCAAGATGGTCAGAAATTGATTTATTACTAGTGACAGCAGAAAGTGGTTTTTTAATCTTAAACGTTAAATTTATATCAAATCTTCTCAAAATACCTTTTAGGGATTCAGATAACCCAGGGAAGTAGGGGATGGAGCCAGTAATGATCAGTTTTTTGTCAGATGTTCTTCTTGTTTCAACAGCCGAAATATTCTTATAATTGTTGGTGGTATTCAAACATATCTGATCTACAATTCTGCTAGGATAGTTGTTCATCCGAAATTTTTCTTTTATCATCTTGATATTCTCATTGACGAACATGGGACATGACACATTGAGCATCCTGGATATTTCATTTTTAATTAAATTATTTTTTTGGTAACTTGGATGGTGTGAGTAATAGTTGATCGCGCGACTTGATTTTTGTGGTTTTGTATAAATATTAGTTCTCAGCTTACCGCTATCATCTCTGATGAGAGTGACATCCAAAAAGTTGATGGATCCTTCTTGCTCAAGTTCGCACGTGTATTTTATCGATGGATGTATATTGTTTAAGGTGTCAAGAATATCTTTTACCTTGTTCTTATCTACGATACATAAGCTGTCGTCAACATAGTAAAATATCTTTTTTATAGGAAACTTGGAGAACACTTCATCATGGACATAATCAATGAAAATATCACTGATGACCGATGACATACAGCCACCAATCGGGCATCCTGTGATCTGCTTGTAAAATTTTCCTTCAAAAATAAAGACATTGCAATCCAGGCATTTTTCAAAGGCTTTTATAAAAAATTCGTAATTTAAGTTTGTATGATGGTCAATTAAGTACCACTTGTCTTGTATTCTTCTTTTAATAATCTCAATTGGTAACGACGGGAACAAATTGACCACATCAAAGCTCACCAAGATGTCGTTACTTCGTAGTACAAGGTCTTTTATGCCTTCAATAACTTTCACTGAATTTTTAACCCTATTCTCATGGCAGACCATAAATTTCAGGATAGATGCAAGAAATTTGCTGAGATTTCTCGTCGGAGTTTCATAGCTCGTTATAACAGGCCGAAGAGGGCAATTGGATTTATGGGACTTTGCCAGAAAATATAGGTGGCCTGGAATTGCATTCTTAGATTTTAGATCTTCATATTCTTTCTTACTTAGCATGTCTTGATTGAAGGCTTGTTGTAAAAGTTGGTTTATCTGCCTTTCATCTTTGGCAACAGGATCCTTAATATTAGAAATTAATTTATATTTAGAAGTATCTCCAAGTACATCTAAGGCTTTTCTATTGTAATCAGACGTATTCATGACCACAACCGAGTTAGTTTTGTCAGAACTAAGAATTTTTAGATCTTTATTTTCTTTTTTGAATATTTTTGCGGCCTTGATTTGTGATGAAATTAGTGCCTCAATACATTTGTTGTTCCCACTGAAATTGTACTTTTTGTTAATAAAATTAATAATACATGTGTTAATTTTATTTCTACATATTTTTCTTCTTTTTTCATTTCTGATATTATGAAGATTGGCCTCAACATTTGCCAAGATTTCTAAAATTGTCTTCTCTTTATTATCCACGAAGCCAAATTTGGGGCCCAACCGTAGGCCTCTGGCAACTTCATCAGGGATAACTATATCTGACAAATTCTCAACGAATTTTTCATCTACTATATTGTGATTCATATATTGTCCAATAGTTGCACTACGAAGAGCCTTCAATTTCCTTTGGTGGGTAGATGACGTTTTTCCATATTCTTTGTGATAGAAAAGTTCAAACTTTTTATTTATTTTAAAAAATTGACTGTTGTCAATGTGCCTATTTAGTTCTTTAAAAATATCACATATTTTTTTGTGTTTTAATTTCAGATTCAAATATATGTCTTTACGTTCTAACTTTAAGATTTTATTTTTATATGTATTACTATAAGCAAAAAGTTTTGATTCATTCTGATGATGTATATTGATAGCTCTTAAATTTACTAGGTTGTCTGTATGTTTTGGATATAGGCCTTCAGCCAAACATCTATTTATGAATTTTAATTTAGAATTTAGATTTGCCAGTTTTCTATATTCAGTGTGCAAGTTATTCATCAAGTTCTTTATAACACCCTCACTACTGATGGTTTCCACCGAAGACTGCCCCATGTCGATAGCTGTTGGAGATGGCATCCTTCAAATTAACATAGAATCCAGGAGATGTAGGAATATATTGATTAATATACACACAGGAAGTTTATTTCCTATTGCAGGTATTAGGCAATTAATTTAATAAAGATGACTTTATTTTTTGGTGAAAATTTTTATTCCGACGACCAGCTAGCGCTAACCTTCTGGTTTCGGCCACAGAGGGCCATCGTCAGGCCTGTAAAAACAATTTTTTATATCAACAGGTTAGTCATAGTGGAATACAATAGTATTGTGTGTAATATTATTTTACATTCTTTCGTTCATAGAAAGTATCTAACAAGGATCAAAGTTTGTAATTAAATAAATAAAATTCATCTTATAATTGTAAAATTCTTTTTTTATAACATACCTAAAATTTTCTTTCTCCTTATTTAAGTATTCTTTATGCCAACAAATAATTTTTAACATTCAATGAGGAATCTTTTATCATCAATAACAATCATATATATATTTTTTTTCATTAAGGGTTATTTTTTTAATTGAACTGAGGAAATTCTTTTCGGCGTGGCGCAGTTGAGAACCTGAATATAGTTTTACAAATTATTATTTTTAATTCAAAAAACATGAAAGGCATCAAAAGGTTGTTTCTTTATTAATTTTAATTTTAAATGTCGTGCAAAATTACCAAAAGCAATTTTATTTTATTTTAGGCTTAATATTTTTCTTTTTTCTTAATTAATAACTTAATCATGGTTTTTTGTCCCCTTGGTGCCTCCCTTACATTATTTTATATAAATACTCACGCACGAATCCCCTGTCCAGAGATCAATTTATAATATATATATATATAATAATAATTTGGAATATATTATATAATGAAGGCAATTTTTTATACTTTTCAACATATATTTTAGAACCTCGTATTTTTTTATTTTTCTTTTTTTAAACTTTTCACAAAGAGCAATCTGTCAAATTGAGAATTTTTAGTCAAGGATCAGGCCAACAACATACCAACAAAAAAGTCCCCGTGAATATCCAACTTAACATTTCATCTTTCCTACGACAGCCTGAGGCGCGAGTTTTAAATGTCCAATAACATGAATCTAATTCTTTTTTTGAATTTTTTAACCCACTGTTTAATTTTATAGCATAACTATATGTTGTTCACACAAGATGAAAATTACAGAAGACATGAAAAATTGAAAAACTGTATAAAATATCTTCTAATTTTAATCATAAAATTTTTTAATCATAAAAAATTAAGGGTCTGTATATGGGTCTTTTTATTTTTTCAAGAACATCTGAATAAACTAGGGATGACTTTTCAAATTCCGTCTTCAAATTAATCGAGAAATCGTCATATAAATTAATAAAAACTGATTCTAAAAATCTTCTTTTTTTGTGTGTCTTTCTCGTAACACAGGATCTTCACCTTTTCATAATCGAATTCATGTTTTTCTTCTAAGGAATGGAAGGCAAGTGCTGATTTTGGAAGCCCTTTTGCAACAGAATAGAAATGTTCTCGCATCCTGACTCTCAACTTTCTTCCCGTTTCACCAATATATAAGGATAAGGCATTTTTGTTTAAACATGACGAACATGGAATACCATAGACGACACCGTTTTTATCAAGATGGTCAGAAATTGATTTATTACTAGTGGACGGCAGAAAGTGGTTTTTTAATCTTAAACGTTAAATTTATATCAAATCTTCTCAAAATACCTTTAGGGATTCAGATAACCCAGGGAAGTAGGGGATGGAGCCAGTAATGATCAGTTTTTTGTCAGATGTTCTTCTTGTTTCAACAGCCGAATTATTCTTATAATTGTTGGTGGTATTCAAGCTTATTGTTACATTCCAATGTGTTACCTAATTTAAATATGAAATATCAA
>JAKCPI010021413.1:0-14099 GCA_023213315.1 Euborellia annulipes
GTTCCTTCTTTCATATAATAACCAACGAAGATGACTTTTTATTTTAATATCATTATGTGTAAGATGAATGGACAAAAATAAGAACTCACAATAATTTCAATTGTTCCCTTTGAAATTTTGGTTGGAATGGAGAGCGCTTGGAAGAAAGCTAAGTCTTCTCAGGACCCAGACCGGTATTTTGGGCTGGGATAATTACAGGGCACGGAGCAATTGCACAGTTCCTTGTCGGGGCCCGAACTTTGTTCCTCCAAAAGTTTATCCGCTGACCTCAAACCAAGTCGCCTCGAGTGAAAACGAAACCAACATTGCCTCCGATATGTGGCAAGAGCCCGAAAAATTAATATCCATTTAGAAAAAACATATCAAAAATAAATTTATAATAAAATATGTGTAATAATAAAGTTTCATATCAAATACATATGGTATTTATATAGAAAACTTCATTATATTAATTTCCTCTTAATGCTGACTCTCATGAGTATTGGTAAACCCATGAAAGTGGATGAAAAGAGGGTTTGTTTTTTCAATATCACAATAAATTATTTCCTTTTACAAAATGAGGAGTAACGAAATGCTTGTCTCTAAACCAAGGCGGAAGAAGTTATAAAATAAAATTTGTTTTATATATTAATACAGTACTAACTTGGGGAGAATAAAGTTCGTAATGAATCCAAAAATATTGATTGTAAATTTTAGTAAGGCGGTAGACAAAATAGATAATAGAAAGAATAGATTCGTACAAATAAGGTTACAAAATTTATTTAAAAATAAAAATAAATAAAATAAAAATTTTTTTTAATTAATTTTTTCAATTGTTTCTATAAAATATAATAGAAAATTAAAGGTGCCGATGGCGGGCTTTGGGACTAGTATATATATATAAAGTGACCACATTTTCATTGAGACAAAGCGAAATGAAATGAGAATTATAATTTAGTTATGAAAGCAGACCAATAATTCAAAAAAATATATTTTATTGTATACATTCATATACCTGGTACAGTGAGGGACAATATAAGTCCCACCCATGCTTTTTCTACATGTGATTATTTCATTGTTTTTATAAAAAGAAAACGAAAATCTCTTTATTGGAAATTTTCTAGGTGTGAACCTTGAAAGTATTAAAAGATATTTAATATTTTTTTAAAAACAATGAATAATCATAGAAGAAAACAAAAAGTGGGACTTAATATTCTCCCTCACCTGTACAGTCTTTACTTGTGATTATTTCATTGTTTTTAAAAATATTATAAATTTTTTAATGGAAACTTTCATGGTTCAAACCTAAAAAATTTCCAATAATCATTTTCATTTTCTTTTATATAAACAATTTAATAATCACAAGTAGAAAAATGGGTGGGACTTAATATTGTCCCTCACTGTACATCGCCTATAAATATACAAAAATGTATTTATTATTAATTATTGGTAACTATAAAAATATTTATAATAAAACAATAATTTCAACAATTGTGATTTTTAATTCTAAATTTTTTTATTTAAAAAAAAAATTATGATTCTCTTTCATGGTTATATTTTTTAATCCGAGTGAATATTTTGCAAATAGATTCCGATTTATTTTTAAAAAATTCCTCACATGAATTGGTCAAATTATATTTTATGATTAATATAGATTGAAAAGTAATTCCTTCGGTAGAAAGAAAGAATGTGCTGGTCACATACCAGATTTTTTGTGTCGAGATACGCATTTTGACTCGATAAATCTTAACTTTCAGTAATTTTTGTTGATCGTTTCTATTTTCGTCATGTTTTAAACATAGTAGTTTTTAAACATTTTAAAGTTTTTTTATTTATCGGTTTAAAAAAAAAGAGTATGTCGTGACGAGTCGTGTGTGGCGCGGAAAAGACAACACAATTAAATTTAAATAATAATTGATTTTTAATCTAAAAAAAAAGACGTAAAATTCCGAAGACATAATCATTTTTTTCCTATATGGCTGGTTTGCAACAATATATTTACCGCGTTGACGATTTTCAAATATGTGCCTCAATCCGGTAGCTCAATTCCTTCATAAAAAAATGGTTCCACACATATACATAGACAGTATAGTGGATTGCACGTTGAGAAGCCATATATAGGCTAAGAGAAAGTAAAACTCCGTCCATTTTACTTTCTCTAGCCTATATATGAAATATATAGGAGAGAAAGTATTGCGATCATGTCAAAAATTCGATGTCGAGATTTTGATGGATATACATGTTTTGAGGTCCCCTGAGTCCAAAAAAGTGGGTCCCGCAAATTGGTCTGTGTGTGTGTATGTATGTGTGTGTGTGTCTGTATGTGTGGACAGATTTTTAGCATGAAGGAATTGAGCTACCGGATTGAAATTTTATATTTAACTTAGGTACCTTCCCACACGCTCAAAATAAGCTTTTGAACAAAATCGGCCAAAAAGTACTAGTACTTTACTGATGTACTTTTTCAGTTTTTTTCGATTTTCTCAAAATTCCCTCCAAGGATTTTTTTTAAAATTCATAAATCAACTATTTTTTAGATGCTCTTTAAAATGTATATTCTCATTTTGCCGTTGAAATCTTCTGAAGACCACTTTACTCTTGTTCTTCATAGGAAAGATAGAAATGGTTGCCATGGTAACGGAATTTAAATCTTTTTCTTTTTATTAGATTAAAATCAATTATTATTTAAATTCCCATTTTTTTTAAATTTATTTGTGTCTTTAATTGTTTCAAAGAAAACATATATGTCTCTCTCTCACTTGCAAACATTATCGTCTCTCTCTACTCTTTTTAAATTCCCTTTCCACCTTATCTTCGCATAGGAACAATGTTAATTTCCTATAGGGATTTGTATGTTAATTTCGATTCAAAAGGGGGTCCCCTTTAGAACTTTTTAGGCATTTAAAAATTTTTTTTTCCAATTCTTATGAAATTTTGTATTTATTTACGATTCTATATTGTGTATAAAATGTCCAAATATGAGATTAAAATTTTGAAAATAACCATAGTTTATTTGAAGCAGTCAACATTTAAAATGCAAGTTTGAAACTAAGGTGCTATCGGAAACTAAATATATCTCGACACAAAAATCTGGTGTGACCAGCACAGTGCCCAACTTTCTCTTACCGAAGGGTAAGAGAAAGTTGTGTGCTGTGCGCCAGTCACACCAGATTTTTTTACTTTCTCTTAGCCTATATATGAAATATATAGGAGAGAAAGTATTGCGATCATGTCAAAAATTCGATGTCGAGATTTTGATGGATATACATGTTTTGAGGTCCCCTGAGTCCAAAAAAAGTGGGTCCCGCAAATTGGTCTGTGTGTGTGTATGTGTGGGTGTATGTGTGTGTGTCTGTGTGTGTGGACAGATTTTTAGCATGAAGGAATTGAGCTACCGGATTGAAATTTTATATTTAACTTAGGTACCTTCCCACACGGCTCAAAATAAGCTTTTGAACAAAATCGGCCAAAAAGTACTAGTACTTTACTGATGTACTTTTTCAGTTTTTTTTCGATTTTCTCAAAATTCCCTCCAAGGATTTTTTTTAAAATTCATAAATGAACTATTTTTTAGATGCTCTTTAAAACGTATATTCTCATTTTGCCGTTGAAATCTTCTGAAGACCACTTTACTCTTGTTCTTCATAGGAAAGATAGAAATGGTTGCCATGGTAACCGAATTTAAATCTTTTTCTTTTTATTAGATTAAAAATCAATTATTATTTAAATTCCCATTTATTTTTATTTTATTTGTGTCTTTAATTGTTTCAAAGAAAACATATATGTCTCTCTCTCACTTGCAAACATTATCGTCTCTCTCTACTCTTTTTATTAAATTCCCTTTCCACCTTATCTTCGCAAGGAACAATGTTAATTTCCTATAGGGATTTGTATGTTAATTTCGATTCAAAAGGGGGTCCCCTTTGGAACTTTTTAGGCATTTAAAATTTTTTTTTCCAATTCTTATGAAATTTTGTATTTATTTACGAATCTATATTGTGTATAAAATGTCCAAATATGAGATTAAAATTTTGAAAAATAACCATAGTTTATTTGAAGCAGTCAACATTTAAAATGCAAGTTTGAAACTAAGGTGCTATCGGAAACTAAATATATCTCGACACAAAAAATCTGGTGTGACCAGCACGGTGCGCAACTTTCTCTTACCGAAGGGTAAGAGAAAGTTGTGTGCTGTGCGCCAGTCACACCAGATTTTTTTGTATGTTTCCACATTTGCAAGCAACCAACATTTAATTTTTTCATCATTATCGTATCTTTTTACCAATGACACCTCATCACAAAGATCATTTTTGCAAATATTATTTTTCAGAAAATGGTTACTAATATATTCCCTCTTATCTGGATTAAAAGGTAATATATTTTTACAGTACATTTAAAATAAGAAATGCAGTTATTTTCTAAAATCCGGGATATTTTTAAAAATCGATGAGACGCTGAACATGTGGTCACCTTATATATACACGTATAATTCCCTTTTTAGAGCAACAGTGTTTTATGATTGAAAGGTTTTATTTTCTAAATACAAAATCGCTCAGACAAACAGAAAATAAAAGGATAAAGGATTAATAATAATCAATCAACGTTTTGTAATCTTTAATATCAGATGAAATCAAGCCAGGTGTTGAACACACAAGCATCGTGCTAACCTTTGAACCAAATCCACAACACGTTCTAACCTCACCGACACACATTTATACAATAAAATGCCATTTCAAATGAATATACAATTCCAAAATTATTGGTGATAGAAATACGATTTTTTTGTGTAAAAATATACCAATTAAAAGTATTTAAAAAACTTACTTCTCAAGTGCTGAATTGCACTCAATATGCCCGCGAATGGCTTTTCGCATCATCGTGTTCTTACCCATAAGAACCACAGCTACGCCTCGGAGAGACATACGGATTTGTTGCATTTGTTTGGAGCCGACATTGTCCGCACCCACAATGAAACATTTCGGATATTCATCAAGAAGTTGCTAGAAACAAAAGTTAAATTCTTTAGCTCCATGTACACAAAATACTGGCTGAAAAATTCAATTGTGATGAAATGATTCAGAATGCAATTTTCCACATAAATTTCTCAACACTAGTGGGTTCTTCCATTTCTGGAGCTAGTGCGAAAGAGAAACGTTCAAAAAATAGACTTTCATCATGTTAATTCTAAAAATAGTTTGAATAGACAAATAAATCAATTAACTCACAATAAGTTTGGTGAAGTAGTTGGATTTCCAGGTTGCCTTGTCCTCCCTACCCATCGTAGTGCAAGCAGGGACTCTTTAGAGATATTTAAGGACTGAAAAATAAAAGAAAAATGTTTAGATATTTTAAATAAATCCATATTAGGAATTACACGTTGCCGCATACTTAGAATGAGTTTAATAAAAAAAAAAAATCGGGTAATTTTTTTTAAAATTAATTAAAATATAAATGAAAATAGAAGGTAATGAACAAATTATTATAGAAAATATAAATAAAATTTAGAAAATATAAAAGATGAATGTGATAATATTGAATTAAAAAAAAAAGGTGATATGTTACCTCAGCTGAGTTTTCAGATGCAGTGAACGGCGTTTGGGTATCGAACGCTTGAACTAACCAGCCGGAAACAGCCAGCGCCAGCGCTCTCTGCTGGAGTAACCTCAAATTAATTATAAATTTAAAAAAAGTTTAAATTTAAAATTTAAACATGACTATTTAAAAAAAAAAACAAGAAAATTTTGAGAATGTAAAAATAATTAATCTTAATATACGTACTTTTTAGGATAATGCAATATTATTTATTTCGGCGTATCAATTTATTTTTTATTAGTCAATGCGCCATATGTTGGATCCAACGTTGACGCATGATATTTTCAGGATTATTTGCCCACGAAATGAGACAACTACAATAAAATTAATTTCTCTTTTTTAACCCTTTTCGGCTAGAGAGGTCATTTAGGGTTTGAATTTTATTTATATATATATATTTTGAATACAACGTATCGATAGCTACCGGGGGACGCTCCACGTGTTCGGGGTCCCCACTCCGAGCTTTCGACGCGCTTGGCATCACTTAACCGCAACGATTGTGGTGAGTGTTGCTCTTCTTCGTTGCCAGGCCCCCGGCTATTAATTTCTTATTTATAAATAAAGATGGGGGGCTAAATGGTCGAAAACAGTGACGGCAGCTTATTCTCAGTGGGGGGGAGCAGGAGTGGGGCACACTTATCAAGGGGAGGGAGGGAGGCCATCAATAATATACAATTAGGGTATATCAACAGATTGCTCAGGGGCCCATATCTTGTGGGTACGTGGATGGCGACCACGAGCTGCCCGAGCTGGGACTGGCAGTCCTTCTATTCTTTACATGCCAGTCTCTTCCTTCCTCTTTTCAACAGGCGTCAGACCGAGCGACGGGCCGGCCTGTCTTATTTCTTCTGGTCGCAAAAACGCATGATAGGGTTGGAGGTAAAAAGTGAGGTCCGCCGACCCCGCATCGCGGGAATAAGGCGAGGACAGAAGAAGAAGAATATATCAACAGAGAAAAAAAAAATGGGGGCATCAGGGGGGCCAGATGACATTATGGAATTAATAGTTAACAAAAAAACGTTATAAAATAGTTATTGGACCCCCCTCTCTGGCTCGGGTCTCCCTGGATCCCCCTACTCTGGCTAGGGGCTCCCCTGGACCCCCCTACTCTGGCTTGGACCCGCCTACGGCAGACCCTCGCAGGGTGGGGGTAATCTGGTGGAACCTGCCGCACACTTTTAGTAATTTTATACTTGTTTACCAGAATATACATACAAATAAAATTTTTAAGATTTAATTTTTAAAATTTTATTAAATTAAATATTAATAATTAAAATTAATTACCTCCTTTACCCCCCCCCTTTTGTATCCTCCATTGGTATGAGTAGAAGTTGTTTATGAGATGCTTTTTTTCAAATTTAATGCTTTTTGAACAACTTTTTATTCAAGATTTTTGTCTTTTTAATCACTTTTTCCATATTTTTATGCTCTTTTGTCCGGTCTTTCCTAATAAATTTTAAATCGTGAATTAAAATGTGCCTGTTTTATTAATTGAAATTCCCTATCAGGATCCCCGTTTATTTGCCCGAGGTAGGGCTGGACGGTAATGGATTTTCATTACCGACCTCGATAATGAAAAAAAAACCGGTTTTTCTCGAAAGTCGGTAAAAATTTTTTACCGCCCGCGGAACAGAAATTTGCCGCCGCGGAACCAAAGTCTGCCGCCGCGGCACATTTTTTTTCCCGCGGAACCAAAATTTTTCCCCGCCCGAAAAAATATTTTACCTTTTTTTTAGAGACGCCAATTTTTCCTGCCGTTCGCGGCACAGAAATTTGTCGCCGCGGCACATTTTTTTTCGCGGAACCAAAATTTTTCCCCGTCCGAAAAAATATTTTACCTTTTTTTTAGAGACGCCAATTTTTCCTGCCGTTCGCGGCACAGAAATTTGTCGCCGCGGCACATTTTTTTTCGCGGAACCAAAATTTTTCCCCGTCCGAAAAAATATTTTACCTTTTTTTTAGAGACGCCAATTTTTTCCTGCCGTTCGCGGCACAGAAATTTCTCGCCGCGGCACATTTTTGTTTTTCGCGGAACCAAAATTTTTTTGCCGCCGCGGAACATTTTTTTTTTCGCGGGACAAAAATTTTTTTACCGTCCGAAAAAATAAGTTTTTACCGACTTTCGAAAAAAAAACCGGTTTTTACCGAATTAGAGGTTCGTTACCGCGTTTTCGGTAAAAAATTTTTACCGGTTTTTACCGGTAAACCGGTTTACCGTCCAGCCCTAGCCCGAGGTGCTTAAGCGCTCGAAAGCGCACACCTCAAACCAGTGACGTAACGTTTTTTAGCTGCCCCCCCCCCCCTGCAACCTTGATTTCGGGCCCCATTATTAGACCATACAAAAAATATTTTTTAAAATTTCTGAACCCAGGCCCGGCCCTCTCAAAGAGAAATTTTCATTAAATTTTTTACCGTTTTTATCGGAGCTCTGAGGAGATTTTTAGCCCGGCCCGGCCCGGCCCGTGGGCCACCCAAGGTCCGGGGCCCCCGGCATCACGGGGTCTGCGGGGGCGTATGTTACGCCACTGCCTCAAAAAGAATTTAAAATAGTGAAATATTTCACTTCCATATGTCCGAAACGTTGACTTAGGAAATAAATAATTTTGGGCCGAATAAAGTCTTTTTACTTCACCTTCCTGTAAATTAGACGGCCTTCCTACATACGATTATATTACATACTAATAAATAAAGACCGGACAAAAAAGCATAAAAAATATTTTTAAAAAAAGTGCTTAAAAAGCATAAAAATCTTGAATAAAAAGTTGTCCAATAAGCATAAAATAAAAAAAAGCATTTCATAAGCAACTTCTACTCATATCAATGGCGAATACAACGTCGAAGGGGGCACTAGCGGTCCCAATGGGGGGGGGGGGGGCCTCTGCCCCCCATTGGGTCGACAATTTGCCAAAATGTTTTTTTTATTATTCAATGTTATAAAATTCATTTACAGTGTATTTTTTAAATGAAATAAAAAAAAAATTTGGGCCCCCTCCCTTGACCAAATCCTGGGACCGCCACTGGGGGGGGAGGTATATGAGGTAATTAATTTTAATATAAAATTTTTAAAATTAATACTTAAAAATTTGATTTGTATATATATTCTGGTAAACATCTACAGAATGCACCTTTAAATACCGATAATAAGAAAAAATTGTGTGCTGTGCGACCAGTCACACCAGATTACCCCCTCCTCCTCTGGATCCGCCACTGCTGTGGCTATATATTAATTTATATTATATGCCTTTTAAAGGGTCAGAAATTTGAAGTCATTCGATAAAAGAGGAGGCATAGAAGTTTATATATATATATATAGAGTAAGGTGGGGCAAAAGTCCGCAGTTTTTCTTTGGGAATTTTTTTTGACCTTCCTATGAAAGATACAATAAAAATAGGAACATCCCCTGAAAGCCTGGTTAATTGGCTATCTTACATAATTTTTTTGGTTTCCAATTCGGTAGCATAAGAGTAGGAGAGGTATTTAAACAAAAATTTTCATTTGCGGACTTTTGCCCCACCGAGGGGGTAAAAGTCCGCACTAGCGGGGCAAAAGTCCTTAGGTGCAAACAATTGCCCCTGCAGCGAACAACCTCTCGAACCAGGGTATAAAAAAGACTTAATAAGAAATTCATTATATATAGGTATGTTTTATGTATTTATTTTATTTATTAGAAATACACAATAGGCCTCATAACAATTAGTCCCCAGTAAGATTGAAGTTCATAATCTGCATAAACATTTCGGGTCGTGCTCGTTTCCCTAGGCTCATTAATCCGATAAAATACTTGGTAGGGGTATTAGAAACCCAGAAAATACTAGGTGGGGTATTAGAAACTCGAATACCATTGGGTGACATTTGTTGCATTGGAGATCCATTGGGCCTTTTGCCCCGTCGAGGCCGCGGACTTTTGCCCCATTTAGCTATTTTCATCGAAGTGTTACAAAAAATTTTTATTGTTGACTGTAGAGAAAAAAAAGGTTTTAAAATATTTATTTAGGGTTATCAGCTTGCAATCAAAGACATTAGACAGTTAGAAAAGTGCATGCTGGTACATGTTGCAACCATGATAATTTCCATAAATATTAGATGGAAGGTGACAAAAACATAAATTTGCTCATTGTTAACAATCGGCTTCAAACACGTTATTGAATTTCGAATCATCATCTGTTCTTGTTGTTAGCAACCTAACAAAGTTGTTTAGAACAACGCCAAGTCTACTGGGGATTTTAAAATGAGGATTCGGACTTTTGCCCCGTGCGGACTTTTGCCCCACCTTACTCTATATATATTTTTTTACTTTCTCTTACCTATGTATATATGTAATATATATATAGAGAGAAAGTATTGGTTTCATGTCAAAAATTCGATGTCGAGATTTTGATGGATCTTCACGTTTTGAGGTCCCCTGAATCCAAAAAAGTGGTTTTCGCGACATGGTCTGTCTGTGTGTCTGTCTGTGTGTCTGTCTGTGTGTCTGTGAACAAAATATCTCAAGAACGAAAAGAGCTAGGAGGTTGAAATTTTATATTTAAGTTAGACACCCCCATGGGACGTGACACGAAGCTTTTGAACAAAATCGAACAAAAAGTACTAGTACTTTACTGATGCACTTTTTCAGTTTTTTTCGATTTTCTCAAAATTTGCTCCAACGATTTTTTTTAAAATTCATATATCAACTATTTTTTAGTTGCTCTTTAAAATGTATATTCTCATTTTGTGATTGAAATCTTCTGAAGACCACTTTACTCTTGTACTCCATAGAAAAGATAGGAGAAATGGTTGCCATGGTAACAAAATATAAACATTTTGCCATACTTATAAATTTTACATCTTGAAAATCGAATGTACCATACTGTCGGAAACTAAATACATGTCGACACAAAAAATCTGGTATGACAAGCACAGTACACAACTTTCGATTACCGAAGGTAAGAGAAAGTTGTGTGCTGTGCGCCAGTCACACCAGATTTTTTTTACTTTCTCTTACCTATGTATATATGTAATATATATATAGAGAGAAAGTATTGGTTTCATGTCAAAAATTCGATGTCGAGATTTTGATGGATCTTCACGTTTTGAGGTCCCCTGAATCCAAAAAAGTGGTTTTCGCGACATGGTCTGTCTGTGGGTGTGTGGGTGGGTGGGTGTGTGTTCAATTTTAAGCATGAAGGAATTGAGCTATGAGGTTGAAATTTTATATTTAAGTTAAACACCCCCCGGGACCGGAAAAATAAGCTTTTAATCAAAATCGGCCAAAGAGTACTAGTACTTTACTGATGTACTTTTTCAGTTTTTTTCGATTTTCTCAAAATTTGCTCCAACGATTTTTTTTAAAATTCAAAAATCAATTATTTTTTAGATGCTCTTTAAAATGTATATTCTCATTTTGCGATTGAAATCTTCTGAAGACCACTTTACTCTTGTATTTCATAGGGAAGATACGAGAAATGGTTGCCATGGTAACAAAATATAAATATTTTCCCATACTTATAAATTTTACATCTGAATTCAAATGTTCCGTACTGTCGGGAACTAAATATATGTCGACACAAAAAATCTGGTGTGACAAGCACAGTACACAACTTTCGATTACCGAAGGTAAGAGAAAGTTGTGTGCTGTGCGCCAGTCACACCAGATTTTTTGTAATAATTTATAGAGTCATTTACATTATTTCTATTTATATAATAGTTGATGCATCTAGGAAGTAAAACTAGTTCAACTGTTAGATAACTATGAATAAAATCTTAATTATTTGCAGCAGGCGAGTGAGTATTTAGTAGAGCAGCAGGCAGGCAAGTATAGAGTATAGAGCAAGAGAGACGGGACGGGTACCGGGGCGTCATTGATTATAACCACCTCGGTTGCTTGCTCTCTCACAAGCCATGCCCCACGCAACGTGACTTTGGCGGTCATGTGACCAGTCACGTTGAACATGGCGTGGCTTCTTGAGGAGGGATTCGCTCACTCGTCGATAGAGACCCTCTCTCCAGTTTCTTTCTCCGTCTTTGACACATTCACCGATCAACACACCGGAATTACACCATTCAAAATGATTTCGATCACTCGTCCCGGTTAAATTTTTTTTTTGTTGGTGATTAGATAAAATCTTCTTTAAGATGTGTGAAGTGAAAGAAAAACATTCAGTGCATTGGTTTAGAAAAGGCTTGCGTTTACATGACAATCCGAGTCTTCGTGAAGGTCTCAAGGGCGCTACGACGTTTCGCTGTATTTTTATTCTAGATCCATGGTTTGCTGGTTCTTCTAATGTCGGCATTAATAAATGGAGGTATTTTAACAAATTTTATATTTTTTTTTTAAATTCAATTAACGTTTTTGTTTTTAATCTCTCTATATTAAAATAATATTAAAGTCCTAAAGGGTTATTTGCCCTGTTCCTCATTATCTTTTCATGTTAGTGTGTTTTGATGATTTAATGATTCATCTTCTTGCTTGTAAAAGCTTTCTATGCCAAGAAGAAATGATTTTAATCTTTCTACTGATCTTGACATTCTTATATTTTAATTAAACTTAAAAATCTAGAATTATTTACAAATTAGTTTTGTTTTATATTATATTTACATAATTTTTTATCTTTTAATCAAGTTCAATATAGCACGTTTCATTAACTCATTACTTTCTAGTGATCTTGGCATTGGCAATAATAAAAAAACAAATTCCAACAAAATACTCTCGGTCCAAGACAGGGCCGGATCTAGGGGGGGGGCAGTGGGTGCGTGTGCCCCGGGCGGCAGATATCAGGGGCGGCAATTAAAGAAAGATTTACTAAAAAAAGGTAAAATGATATGAATTTTGTATAGAAGGGGGGGCAAATTAAATTTTGCCTCCCCCTAAAAATCTCCTAGTTCCGGCCCTGGTCTAAGATGCTCTTTGAGATATTTAATGAAATGCTTACAGAGGGTATGACTTTGTTCTGAGGGCTTAGGGGTCCTCCACATATTGCGAAGCGCGTTAGGGGGGGAGGGGGGTCTGACCAAAATGTTAGAGGAGAAGGTCCAAATTTCGGCTAGGGTCCAAATTCTGGCTAGTACTGTAATCAGTGTAAGGAGATGCTGCAATGTAGCCGCGATAGTATGAAACATCTTCTCAGGGACCGCCCATTGCATGGTTGAAGAAGCTGCGCAATTCAGTGACAGTTGTTTGAGTGGTGGTAATTTTTTCGATTTTCGACAATTGAAAACTTTTACAGGTATGCATTTTTTAATTTACTGAATAGTCTAAAACTTTGAATATATTACTCTCCATAAATAGTTGGGTTAAAGATACCCTAAGGTACCATAATCAATATAATTCCAAGCTTTTAACCGACTGTAGAATTTTTTATTAACCTCAAACCGACACCATAGTGAAGGTCTAAATTCGGGCTACTAGGAAAAAAACAAACAAAGGACGTAAAGCCGTAAGGTCTTGACTCATTACTGGCACCCCATACAAAGAGGCACTTGCTCATTATATATACAATTATCTCAATATAATAAATACATCTTGAGCAAGGGCGGATACAAGGGGGGGGGGGTAAAGGGGATAATTACCCCCACCCCCCAAAATTTGAAAAAAATACTTTTTTTCTGAAAAAAAAAAAGGTATTTTTAATGTAAAATTTTAAAAATTAATACTTAAAAATTTGATTTGTATTTATATTCTGGCAAACAAGTATAGAATGCGCCTTTAAATTACCGAAATTAAGAAAAAAATTGTGTGTTGTGCGACCAGTCACACCAGATTACCCCCCCCCCCCCCGAGAAACACCTCTGGATCCGCCCTTGATCTTGAGTTAAATATTTGTACATATTTTATTGTTTTATTCTAGTTTAATTTGGCCTAGCCCAAATTTAGACCACATCTCAAAAATTTGTGATTTTGAATATTTTTTTAAGTGATAAAAAAAAAATAAAATTAAAGGTATTTTAAAGCTTTTTAAATAGTTTATCGAAAGAAAACCTTTGAATGTACAATTTTATCATGGTTAGAGTTAATAATATTCATTCTAACAAAAGTTATAACACAAAAAGTAAACAGTAGCCGAAATTTGGACCTTCTCCTCTACTAATTGTGACATGGTGGACCCGGGGGTTTCTCTAAGCGTGACGTAACAATTCAAAGTTTTTTTTTTTTTTTAACATTCACACTTTTTTTCTCATTCGCACTCATATTCACACAGTCTTTTCGGCAACTTAGGCCATTTAAGACTTTTAATGATACTCGTATGTTTAAATATATCTATTGGGGGTCCAGGCATTTCTATTTAAGCCATTTGGTATCCAAAATATCGGACTGCCTGGGGCCCGAACCCGCGACTTTTGGTATACGAGGTTAGCACGCTAACCCCTACGCCAAGCCCCGAGGGCCAATTCAAAGTTGAATTTATAAAATTTTTTTCAGTTTGAAAAGATGGGTTGAGACTCGCATACTAAAAAAAAAAAGCCCAAATGATTTTAGCAAGAGGAAAAATGAGCGATTATTTGAACCATGAGGGAAAATTTACTAAAAAAAAAAAAGGTAAAATGATATG
>JAKCPI010021414.1:0-17782 GCA_023213315.1 Euborellia annulipes
ATTATTTGCATAGAATCAGCCATAAACTATACCATTTTGTAATGCCTATGAGCGAAAAATTGTCTGACAAATAATAATCCTTTTCGCGAACACAACTGCGAAGTCGCTTTGACAAGACCCCTTCTTTCGAGAGCGACTTCGCGAAAAGGGTTATCATTTTCCGCTTATCTGGGATTGGTCAAAATAAGAAAGGTTGTTATTGGTCTATTCAGATTGTTATCACACCATTTTTCAACAGTTAACATGTATTTTCATTTCGTTGCAGTCTACATATACTTTGTAATGCATTATTGCATGACATAATAATTTTCATCTCCTAATCCCAATTTCGTCCCAAGTTGATATCAAATTATGCTGTATAGTGTGACATGAAAAGCAAATCTATTTTTTTCCATCAAAAAAAGATGGGGTGTTTAGAGATATTCAAGGTTAAAGGACAAAATCACTGATCTTTATTATGTACATTGTTTGAATATGGCCATGTTGGATATCATTTGAAAGCTTGTTTCACGACCTTTCCAAAATTACTCGTTTCACAGTTCTATCTTTATTAGAACAAAAGTTGCAGATGTTTTTGTCTGCACTGTTTGTGAAATTTTGGGCATTTTTTGGGCAGCCATTACTTTTGTTGTACGTGTACTACAATTCTATAATTTGGCATTTTTCATTCTCTCATCATGTGCAATGAACACACCAAATTTTATTAAAATCGAAGATGGTCGGGTTGACAGCTGTGTTGATTTAAAATGGAATGACCGACCCATAAGCCAGATGTATTTGTTTGTCTGAAAAGAGTTCACCAAAAAAATATTAATATATGGACCCTGTTACGATGGTCCTGTTACGCATTAGTGTGGCAGGGCCATCTACCCAGATTTTTTTTAACACTCACACTTTTTTCTCATTCACACTCACACTCGCACACACATATACACAGTCTTTTCGGCAACTTAGGACATATAAGACTTTGACGATAACCGTTATGAATATATATTTTTTGGGGTCCAGGCATTCTTATTTAAGCCATCTGGTATCCAAATGGCTTAAATAAAATCATCGGACTGCCTGGGGTCCGAACCCGCGACGTTTGGTATTCGAGGTTAGCACGCTAACCTCTACACCAAGCCCCGAGGGCTGCTACCGAGATTTGAGAGAATTAACATTAAAGTTTTTTGTCTTCATTGGATTATATATAATTTTTTTTTGTCAATTGTGCAAATAACATTAAATATAAATTTTTTTAGGGCATATTTCATAAAAAATACTATTAATTACCTATAGCATTTGAAACAATATTCCGTTCTTAAGTCAATTTTTAATTTTTTTTGGCGCTTGACACACTAATGCATAACAGGGTCCAAATAAGCTTAAATAAAAATTGGGTTAGTTTTGAGTTTTTGTCGATTATCAATTGCAATTAATGTTTGTGTGAGAATGAGATTGGGGGGGGGGGGGAATGATTGAGAGGGGGAGGGGAGAGAAATTGCCATGAATGGACTCCGGACATAACATAATAGCCATTGTATAGGCCGACCGCTATACGGTCTTGATTTATGTTATAGGCCGACCCCTATCGCTTGATTCCTAAAGGGAGGTCAATAACACATAGGGACATTGATACTTGATTCACCACCCAATCATTTGATCCAGGCGATACTGGAAAATTTGAGGTTATTTATAAATACTTACAAGGGGGGAGTGCATAGCCTTGATAACACCGATTTGAACGAAAATTTTTTTATGTGTAGTACTTGATGAAAAACGAATTCTGTTAAAGCCAGAGAACGCGCTTCCCAACGGTTCGTCTAAAAAAAAATGTTAAAGATTTTGCCTGCATGCCTTAAGCCGTTACTAACAATAACATTTACAAATGTCGCGATGGCTAGATCGGTAGGGCGCATTCTTTGTAAACAAAAAATCCCGAGTTCGAATCTCTTCTTGTGCAACTATATAATATTCATTTATTTTTTTTTTGTTTCAGAATATTTTTTAATATTAATAAATAAATAAAAAGTTTTTTTTAATTAATGGCATTTAATTTTCAACATGTTCCATATATTTAAAGAAAATTCGAATGCTTTCTGTCAAAAATATAATATAAGGAAATATTTAATATTATACTAGAAATATATTACTATTAATTGGACACATAAAAAAATATTGTCGTAACATGTTCAAAGTTCGGAAAATGAACGACCCAACTGTTTAAAACATAAATATTATTATAAATTTATTTATGTGTCCAATTAATAGTAATATATTTCTAGTATAGGCATAATATTAAATATTTCCTTATATTATATTTTTGACAGAAAGCATTCGAATTTTCTTTAAATATATGGAACATGTTGAAAATTAAAATGCCATTAATTAAAAAAACTTTTTATTTATTTATTAATATTAAAAAATATTCTGAAATAAAAAAAAATAAATAAATAAATTACAACAAAAAAAAAAAAAAAATAGTTGCACAAGAAGAGATTCGAACTCGGGATTTTTTGTTTATAAAGAATGCGCCCTACCGATCTAGCCATCGCAACATTTGTAAAATGTTAATGTTAGTAACGGCTTAAGGCATGCAGGCAAAATCTTTAACATTTTTTTTTTAGACGAACCGTTGAGAAGCGCGTTCTCTGGCTTTAACAGAATTCGTTTTTCATCAAGTACTACACATAAAAAAATTTTCGTTCAAATCGGTGTTATCAAGGCTATGCACTCCCCTTGTTAGAGAGAAAGTTCGGTATAAGGTAGGGATGGAAAAGGCGCTCGAAAAGTCGATTTTGCGACTTTCAAGTCGACTTTTTAAAAACTCGTGCTTAGGAGATACTCAGTAAATATTGTGAATTTATTTATTTATAATATAAGATTTATTAAGTATTTAAACATTTTATTAAGGGGGTTCAAGAGCGACGTCTAAACGTTCTTAAAAAAAAAAAACTAGACTATTATAAGGAATTTTTCAATGCGGTTTTTTTTTAATGAATTAAATTCATAAGAGATTATTCGGACATCGAGGTATAATTTTCTTATTGACTTATAAAAAAATTAAGGAAATTAATTTTTTTGTTATCAAGCAAATACAAAAAAAAAACAATCTGTCCCAATAATCTTTAATTTTTTTTTTAAATTTAAAAATGAATTTATTGTTATTATTAATCAGATATTAATTAAGAAATTTTTAAAATAAGCTTAGATGATTTATTTAAAAATCAACTGTCAAATTAGTTCAGCATTCTTGCAATAGATGGCAGGCTAGTCTAACAGCCGATCCCCTTTTTGGCCTATATTTATATATTTTTATGCTTTTATAAAAGATACATAATATATAATAACATTTATAAAGTATTTATTGTTAAAAGATCAATGAAAATCAACCAAATGCATTAAATATTATTAGCTACCATTCTGACATCTTTTGGCAAATTTTTGAATTACTTGATTTTTTGGGCATACTTTTTATGACACACAACGCCATCTTATCGGGAAAAACATGCGTAACACCTTCGGTCTTATTCCGCCTTAATCGACTTGAATCGACTTCAACTCGATTCTAAAAAAGTCGATTATTTTCAGTAAAAGATCGATTCTTGATTAAAGTCAGAATCGATTCCATCCCTATTATAAGGGGTGAAATTAGGCACACATGCCTACTCTCCTCAGTCTGTTAAAATTTAGATTCTCACTGTTACACATGAGAAATAATATTCCCCTCGTGTAAGGCAACCAGCGGTACAGTATTGAAATAAATAACTGTAGGAGGTGCTTGGGCACATTGTCCGCTTATAAGATATAAATACACTAAACGGGCGGAGGAGGAGGAGGAGGAGGATGAGGACACTTGTAACATAAATATAAACATCAAAAGAATTTTAATTAAAACATTCATTCTATTTTCTAAATACTCTCAAAGAATACTTTCTTTTTTTTATTATTATTATAGCCTAAATAAAAATAGATTTGAGTTTTAATAGAAAGAAGAAGAATACATTTTAGTCCTTTTGTTGTTGTTGTTGTTGTCGTCGTCGTCGTCGTCTCATCTATATCCGATCCTTTTATTCATACAACAAAACAGATAACGAGATCAAATTTGACATAAGAGGATTATATTTGGATGAGAGGAAAAATATTTTTGGTTTCGAGGTCTTCTTTTTTTTATTTACTCTCTCCATTTGGGTGTTTTCAAAGGAATATTTAATTATTAGAATTAAACCGTCTTAGGGTGCGATTACGTTGGAGCTGCGATAAGAGCAAATAAAATAGAAACATGCTTTTGAATAGAGCTACGCTGAGAATCGTTCTTTGATCCCGATTCATTTTCTTTGCTCTTATCGACGCTCTGATCGGAGATGGATTCAGACATTTTAATAAGTGAAGTATTTCCAGGCCCTCTTTGGGGAATAAAAAAAGGGAAAAATTTTCATAATGTATTTTTCTAGACAAACTATTGGATGAAGTGGCACAAAAAACACAAACAAATTGTAAGTTAATCTACAGTATTTTTTTTTTTTTTTTAATTTAAAATAAATAAATTTACTTACTATTTGTTTGACGTTTTTCTGCCATTTCAATTCAATCAACTTTTAAATCTATTTATATTTATTTAATTTCTATTATATTTCAAATATTTATTTTTTTTTTATTTATTTCCCCTTTCGGCAGTTAGCCATTGGGGTTTTATTTTACAATATTATACAAAATGGAAGAAAAAGCTTATAGTAAGTTACATTAGTCCTTCAAATATTTAATAAAATATATAATAATCTTAATAATGAGTTTATTTAATTAATAAACAAATTTATTAATAATTTAATTTAGGCTAATATTTTAATTTAATTTAATATATTAATAAATTTAACAGTAAAAATATATTTAATATATTTATTTAAAATCATAGTGAATTTTGACAGATATATTTTGAAAATAGGAGGTTATGTTCAAAACCTTCTCTGTCAATTATAACATTATGCAGACATCACCTCCGATCAGCTCCATCCACACCAATATTCACGTTTTCTATTAATATCTTGAAGTAAAAACCAATTTATAGAGATTAAAAACAGTTTAAACTTTTACACACCGTCTTTGCTGTAAGATATATGCTTCAACAAATTTTATTTCGAATTTTTTATATATAATATAAATATACCTGGTATATTTTTTTAAAAATTCTTGACAGACAGTAAGAAAATATAATTTTTTTTTTAATAATAACAATAAAATTGATTAATTTAAAAAAATGAATATATTCTAAGGGTATATATAGATAGTTGATTAGATAAAATGTCACAATTCTCATTTTAGGTTATGAATTCAGGCTGAGAGTCAAATTTGACTACTTGAGATGTAAGCTCAAATACAGGACTTAAGTCCCGATTAAATGTTGGTGCAACGTTCTAAGTTCAAATGAAAGATGTAAGACGAGCTTGAGACCTGAGATATGTTGATGCAAATGGGCTTTATAATATTATGCAAAGGAACTTCAGCTCTTTCAAGGCTATGTTTTTCTTATTGATACACTGTAAAAAAAAAATTTTAATTTTAGTATGTTATAGTATACTAAATTTACAACTCTACAAAAAAAAAAATGGTCGCACCAGATTTTTATTTAAGCAATTTTCCATTCTCTAGAAAGGGTTTTTCATAATGAAAAGAGTCAATTGTTGAGGTTTGCCAATTTTGTATATTCAGCTCAAATGGCAGGCAGGCAGGCGTTAGATGGTTGATAGACACGCACATCACCTTTACTCTACAAAAAAAAAAGAAGGTAATAATAAGGAGAGAGATTATATCATTAACGTTCTTTTTTTTATAAGCTAATTTTACAAAAAAAAAAAAAAAAGAAGTATGTTTTGGAATCTATGTTAGTAAACAACTGGATCGGATGGAAGGAGGAGTTGAGGCTATTGGCAACGAGTTAACGCCAATTATATTCTTCCACCTTTTCTCAATTATTAAAGTCTAATTGGAGCTACTTATTAGATAAGGAGGGAATATTTATAGTCTTAGGTAGGAAGGAGTGAATCGGCCCACAGTGAGCGGTAAAAATGCCTTCATAATATTTTTATTAAAAACCCCAGAAACTCTATCTTCAGTCCCAGCTTTTAATCTCGTATGTGACAAAAGATTTATTCTTTTTAACTTTGCCCATCAACCATAGGTTGGACAGGTAAAGTTAATGTAATCGTAAAAAAAAATCGAAATTTTTCTGAAGCTGCCAAAATGCGTTTTGAGGTCCCCTGAATCCATTTAAGTAGTCTTTGGAATGATGTCTGTGTGTCTGTCTCTCTCTCTGTGTGTGTGTGTGTGTGTGTGTGTGTGTGTGTGTGTGGGGTGTGTGTGTGTGTGTGTGTGTATGTCTGTGGTAATTTTTTTCGTCAACGAAAACTCAAAAACTATTCACCCAATTGTTTTGAAATTTTGCACACATAAACTAGAGGTAAATGTCAAGAACTGAAAAGCTTTTGGTAAACATCAGACCATTAGGGGGCGTTCTAGAGGGGGGCCAATATTTTTTTCTTACATAACCTATAATTTTTTTTATATATTCAGAAACTAGACTTTCTCCCGAGTAAAATGATATATAATATTTGTATCCTAATTTGTCATAAATTTGTTAAAAAATCATTTAAATTCTAAAATTATGCATAGCAACAGAGCAAAATCAAAACAAATAAACAAACGCGTTGCGTTATTTCTTTGAATAATGGGGGGGAAAGATGTAGTAGCTGTGGCGGCTTACATTCTTCTAGTAGCTGCCAAGATATTATCCCAAGTTGTCTTCATTGTAAAGGGAATCATAAAGCCGATGACATACAAAAATGCCCTGAATTTTCAACCCAACGAAATATTAAATCCCTAATGGCCACGGAAAATATTTCATATTCAGAAGCCAAAAGTCAAATTTCAACAGGTGCTTCATATGCTAAAATTACAAGTCCTAATCTAAATTTAAATGACTCTCAAGAATTTCCTGCTCTTCCAGTGCAACAAGACGCATCTAACAATAGTTTTTCACAAACCCATCCCAATTTCAAAAATAATAATAAAGTGAAGACATCTCAATCTTCTAAGCCGGCCTCATCAATAGTCAGCCCAAAGCCCAGTCAAAATATTTCAAACACAATGAACATTCCTCAAAATCCAATAATAGAAAGCCCAAACTATATAGCAAACCTAAATTTTTTGAAAGAGGTAATAACAGATTCGTTATATAAGATCCTAGCCGCAAACTGTCCATTCATCTCAAATGAAATATCATCCCCACGAATCCAAACCTATATAATTAACATCATCGAGCAATCCATTTCTAATATTATGTGTAATATAAACAATTCATCTTATTAAGGTTGCTTAACATTTACTGACCGTTATTTTTATCAGTATCATAAGTTTTATTTATAATTTATAGAATGAATTGTATGAAAAATGGCTGTATGGCTTGAAGGCTTAAAGCCACGTGTTTGGTAAATAAAAAAAAATAATAATGGGGGGCAAAGTTGTGCGCTCGGCTTAGTCCGACCCTTTATATTTTTTAATTCACCTTCATCGCGTGGTCAAGTTTGAAAATAAGGTGCTAAGGGAAACTAAATATATCGCGACACAAAAAAATCTGGTGC
Organism: Euborellia annulipes; assembly: GCA_023213315.1. Classification (NCBI taxonomy): domain Eukaryota; kingdom Metazoa; phylum Arthropoda; class Insecta; order Dermaptera; family Anisolabididae; genus Euborellia; species Euborellia annulipes. The sequence continues at coordinate 7,617 of JAKCPI010021414.1, forward strand.
GCCAGTCACACCAGTTTTTTAAATTTTTATTTGTTAGCTATTGTATTGGCAAGAAAGTCATCTCCGCATCACAAATAATAAATATATTTAATTAAACATTGGATATTACAGAATTAAACAATATCAATAAAAAATAAATCCTATTACAATAATCACGGCTCCCTCAGATACCTCTCATACACCCCTTGATTCCCTGCGCGATCACCACTACTTAGATCTCCATCCCCGTGCTTAAATTGGAAACAAATAACAGATTTTCAGGACTAATTCTCTAAAAACAGACGTTAAAATTTAAAATAAACATATGGGTGTTAAAAAAGTAATGTAAAAACAATCAGCGTTAAAAAATGCTATTCAAAATCACTTCCTTGCCTCAAATAGGTATTTTGTAAAACAAAAATGTAAAGCCAAAGCGTTAACATTTAGTAAATAATGTTAAAAATTAATGCCATATCTAGGGGTGTCTTTAATATTTTAACGTCGTGTTTAAAATAAAAATGACGTCCTTAACCTAAAAAGTAAGGTTGATTTTGATAGCTTTGAAATAAAAGCAACATGTTAACGTCGCTGTTAAAAACTTTATTTTTTTTTACGCTGATTGTTTTTACATTACGCTTTAACACCCATTTGATTATTTTAAATTTTAAAGTCTGTTTTTAGAAAATATACCTGATTATCATGTTTGCTGGCCATTTGTACGAAGGGTCGCGGGTTCGCATCCCGTCCCATGCAACAAAAATTTATATAAATTGATTTGACTACCAATCAATTTAAATAAATAGGGACAGATTCTAAATGGCCAGAGGTGCCAAAAAAGACAAAAAAAAGTTCTTGTCTGTCTGTCTGTCTAACAACAGAGGTAGAGATCTCGCCTCTGTTGCTAGAATTCTCTTAGAAGTTCTAAAAGTTTTTTTTTTTTTTTCTAATTACTACAATAAAACAAAATTGATTACCAAGTGTTATCAACATCGTTCATTTGTTTAATGTTTAAAAACTGTGTGTGTGTGTGTGTGTGTGTGTGTGTGTGTATATATATATACAGTATTTTAAGAATGATAAAAAATGATTAATGGATTTGGAATTTACATGACCTTAGTGTGAGATTTCTCCCTTGTTGTTGTTGTTGCTTGCCAGCAACTAATCGAACAACAACAACAACAACAACAACTTTTTTGCTATCATTTATTTGTTTTAATTGACCCGAGACTCCTTTTCTTTTCACATTCTGAGTGCCAAAAATGGCATTGATATTCTTTTAAAAAATTCAATTTTTCAACAATATCTCTCTAATAATAAGTTCTAGCGTAAAAATGCTTATTAGCATTTCTGTAGGTGATAAAATTTACCACAATTTTTATTTGAAACAATCTTTTATAAACTTAATAGTTAGTGAGATAAATTGGATTTATGTTTTCGAAATTCTATTTTGCCTTAACTTATTCGCTAGTAGTTCGATAACTAATAGGCTTAGATAAATATGTTTCAAATAAAAATTGTAGAAAATAGCTTCATCTACATAAATGATAATAGTTATTTTTAAGATAGACTTGGTTATTAATAGGGTCCGACCGAAACAAGATTTTCAGCCGAAACCGAAACCGAAACCGAATATTCGGCCTCAACCTTAGTTTCGGCCGAAACCGTAACCGAAACCGAAACTTGTATTTCCTATAAAAATTTTTTTTCATTTTACCTTTTTTTTTTTTGAATTTTTTTTCCCTCCCGTGAAAATCATTTTACCTTTTTTTAGGAAGACTAAATTTTTTTCTCCCTCAAGTGCAAATTATTTGACCTTTTTTTTTTTTTTTTGCATGCGAGTCTCATCCCATTTTTTCAGACTCTGGTTTCGGCCGGCCGAAAGGTTCGGCCACTTTTTGGCCGAAACCGAAACTACGGCCGAAACCATGATTTTTGGCCGAAACTGGCCGAAACCGTAACCGAAACCGAATATTCGGTCGGTTCCTAGTTATTAAGGAGTAACGGGAACGAAGGTGTAATGCATGTTTTGTGTGCGTTGTGTGTCATAAAAAGTATTCCCAAAAAATCAAGTAATTCAAAAATTAGCCAAGAGATGTCAGAATGGTAGCTAATAATATTTAATGCATTTGGTTGATTTTCATTGATCTTTTAACAATAAATACTTTACAAATGTTATTATATATTATGTATCTTTTATAAAAGCATAAAAATATATAAATATAGGCCGGAAATAGGCTAATACTATATCGGCTGTTAGACTAGCCTGCCATCTATTGCAAGAATGCTGAACTAATTTGACATTTGATTTTTAAATAAATCATCTAAGCTTATTTTAAAAATTTCTTAATTAATATGTGATTAATAATAACAATAAATTCATTTTTAAATTAAAAAAAAAAATAAAGATTATTGGGACAGATTGTTTTTTTGTATTTGCTTGATAACAAAAAAATTAATTACGATAATTTTTTAATAAGTCATTAAAAAAATTATAGCTCGATGTCCCAATAATCTCTTATGAATTTAATTCATTTAAATAAAACCGCATTGAAAAATTCCTTATAATTAGAGACCGGATTTTAAGCAAAATGCTTATTGCTGAATTTTATAAGCAACCATTAGATATTTAATTTCTATACGAATTAGGAAAAACTAAGTGTATTGAGATTGCATTTTTATGCTTTTTTTGCTTTTTTTGAGTTTTCATGCTTTTTTTCCCTTTCGTGCTTATTTGAACTTATTTTACGAATATTTATAATTTTTTTGTTTTTTTTTATTAAAAAACACACTTTTTTCCCATTCACACACGCATACACCAGGGACGTATATAAGGGGGGGGGGAGGTCCCCCAAAAAAAAATTTCAAAAACCCCGCAGTGCGAAAAAATATAGCCCTGTAAAAAAAATTTTTTCCGCAGGGTGAAAAAATTTGGTTCCGCAAAAAACAAAATTTTCCGCAGGGCGGGGCGGAATAAATTTAGTTTCTTTTACAAAAAAATTTGTATACTCCATTGTTATGAGTAAAAATTGCTTATGAGATGCTTTTTTTCAACTTTTATGCTTATTTAACAACTTTTTATTCAAGTTTTTTATGCTTTTTTAAGCACTTTTTTTTCCATTTTTTTATGCTTTTTTGTCCGGTCTCTACTTATAATAGTCTAGTTTTTTTTTTAAGTACGTTTAGACGTCGCTCCTGAACCCCCTTAAAAAGATATTGTTAAAAAAGTATAAATATTTTGCCTTTTTTCCCAAAGATTTTGCTTTTTATTATTAGCACGTTAATATGCTCACGATTTTTTTTTTCTTTCTCTCTCTTCATTGATACGGTAACGTTAAATTTAAAATAAAATTTCCATATGGATTTTCCTTTCACTATATAATCATCATCTCTCACACACCTAAAATAAATGGAATTTGAGTGAGTTTATTTTAAATCGTGGCTTATTTAATATTTATAGGCGCTAATTTTTTTGGTACACCTTTGCCCTTTCGCCCTCTTGACCTATTATTGTATTTATTACCTTGGAGCTATTTATGAGAGGGAATAAATCGCTATTGCTTGGGATTTAAGAAAAAACGGAGCACAGCACATTCAATAAGAGAAAGCTGTGCTCTGTGCTTGTCACACCAGTATTTTTGTGCCGATATATATTTTGTTACCGACAGTACGGTACATTCGATTTTCAAGATGTAAAATTTATAAGTATGGCAAAATATTTATATTTTGTTACCATGGCAACCATTTCTCCTATCTTTTCTATGAAGTACAAGACTAAAGTGGTCTTCAGAAAATTTCAACGGCAAAATAAGAATATACATTTTAAAGAGAATCTAAAAAATAATTGATTTTTGAATTTAAAAAAATTGTTGGGGCGAATTTTGAGAAAATCGCAAAAAAAAACTGAAAAAGTGCACCAGTAAAGTACTAGTACTCTTTGACCGAATTTGTTCAAAATCCTCGTGTCACGTCCCAGGGTGGTAGCTAACTTAAATATAAAATTTCAACCTTCTAGCTCAGTGGTTCCCATGGTCCGCTGGGGGCGATCGCCTCGCGATTGGGTGTCTATGATTATACAAATGGGGAAAAATTATTAGTTTACTATAATTTAAAAGAACAAAAATCAAAAAGAAAAATCCCCTATTTACAGAATGGTCAGGATAGAAGAGGACAAAATATTGGCATAATAATAAAATAGTCTGAAGATAATTTCAATCTAGAATCGAAATGTCACTTTTGTTTTCATTAAATAAAGATTGACCCAAAAAGATCCATTTTGTTATTTTCTTCATAAAAATAAAATTATTATCAGATTTTTTAAAAGATTTGTGTAGAGATAAATAATCCAAATCTTGCCTACTACTCCTAGGGTCAGGAGTATTTTTTAAATAAATTTTTGCCATTAATTGTGGTTTATTGTATTTCATAATACAATTTAACTAAAAAAAATTTCAATGGATACCAACCAAATGGCTTAAATAGAAATGCCTGGACCCCAATATATTGTATATATTCTAGGAACCGACCGAATATTCTGTTTCGGTTACGGTTTCGGCCATTTTCGGCCAAAAATCCTGGTTTCGGCCAAAAACTAGCCGAACCTTTCGGGTGGCCGAAACCTGAGTTTGAAAAGATGGGATGAGACTCGCACACAAAAAAAAAAAAAAAAGGTTTATTATTATTATACATGGATGTTTTAGGGCGCATTCGGCAGCATAAGCCATTCGCGCCACACATTTAACATTTTCTCTTTTTTTCTTTTATATATAATTTACATTGTGGCCTTATGTCTTAATATAGTTAAATACAGAAAATTAATTAACAACAGTATTCAAACAATGTAGAGATAAATAAATAGACAGTCATTATAGATATTACAATTAAATGAATATAGATAAATAAATAAATAAGAGATATAAATAATAAATAAATAAGTGAGGAGCTGAAATTTATATCCTATCATAGAGATCAATATATTTAAGATAATTGAACAGATTTTCAAAATTCGCCCCGTCAAAAAGGATAGAGCGCAAATCCTTATTGTCTAATTTGAACAGTGTTCTGGCACGAGTAAAACGGGAACACTCTATTAATACATGTCGAACTGAGCATCTATGATCGCAGACTAAACACCACGGTGGATCTTCCTTATTCATTATGTAACCATGTGAGAATAAGCAATGACCTATCCTCAAACGAACTAAAATCGTGTGTTCTTTCCGGGACAGCTTTACCTTCTAGGTTAAATGATTTCTACGTGAAGGAGAAAAAAAATTTTCCGCCAAGCGAAAAAAGGGCCGAAAAAATATAGTCTCCCTAAAAAAAAGCTAAAATGATATTCACGGAAGGAGAAAAAAAAATTCACGCAGGGCGAAAAAAATTTCAAAAAAAAAAAAGTAAAATGATATGAATTTTGTATAGGAAATACAAGTTGGGTAAATAAGTGGGTTCGGTTTCGGTTTCGGCTGAAAATCTTGTTTGGGTCGGACCCTAATATATTCATAATAATGGTTATCGTAAAAGTCTTATATGGCCTAAGTTGCCGAAAAGACTGTGTATATGTATGTGTGAATGCGGAAAAAGTGTTTAAAAAAAAAAGTCAATGTTTCAGTCACTATTTCTGCAACTGTTGTATTTATTCACTTTGAAAAGAGAACGTTAGCTGAAGAACTTAATTCATTTTTAACTCTGAAGTTAAGAATTTTAAATCGGGCGAATAAATCTTTATTATTTACACTTTATTTCAAATTAAAATTAGGCATAGGGCCTACAATGAAAATGGAAGGGGGGGGGGGCGAAGGGTATTAGTTAACCTCCAGAAAGGGGGCGATGGGCAAAAAAGGTTAGGAACCACTGTTCTAGCTCTTTTCGTTCTTGAGATATTTTATTCACAGACCATGTTACGAAAACCACTTTTTTGGACGCAAGGGACCTCTAAACTTCCATCAAAATCTCGACCTCGAATTTTTGACATGAATCCAATACTTTCTCTCATATATATATTACATATATACATAGGTAAGAGAAAGTAAAAGAAGTTATATATCATTTCACTACGGAAGAATTCACTCTTAAGTGTACAAAATTCCATTCATATATTTATATTTAAAAAAATAAATCCTTAGCAAAAGAGAATTTTCTAATTGAAATGTCAATATTAAATTAATTTCTTAAACATTTTTTGTTAAATAATTTGTTAAAACTCTCCGTTATTAGTCAAAGTATTTACACACACCTTTATATACATTCGTGGGCTCTCTTTATATTTATTCTTTTCTTTTTTGGCTGGCTCATATATTAATAAGTTAATGTTAATTGTCAACGGAGGCTAAGCAGAATCAACAACATTTGACATTTTGTATGATAAGGGCGCAAAAATTGCATGTAATCATGAGAATTGTGGTATGCCAAAGTGAAAATTAAAAGCCGACATTTCGAGTGCCGATTGCATTCATCTTCAGGACAAAATGGGTGTTAAAATGTCAGGTTCTTCATTTGCTTGAAAGTTCTTTGGAGTTTGAATACTCTATGTACTAGAAATGAAAAAATATAAAATTTTTTTAAAAAATTATCTTTTTCGCCACCTTTTTAGACCATAATTAGTAGCCAATTATATAATAATTTGGCTCGGAATGAGAAGCGAAACTCTGTTTCTTACAAGAGGCGAAATTTAGGCCTCTCTGCTATTATGAAACAAAAATATTCAAGTAAAAAATCTGGTGTGACTGGCGCACATCACACAACTTTCTCTTGCCTTCGGTAATCGAAAGTTGTGTACTGTGCTTGTCACACCAGATTTTGTGTCGACATGTATTTAGTTCCCGACAGTACGGAACATTTGAATTCACATGTAAAATTTATAAGTATGGGAAAATATTTATATTTTGTTACCATGGCAACCATTTCTCCTATCTTTTCTATGGAGTACAAGAGTAAAGTGGTCTTCAGAAGATTTCAATCACAAAATGAGAATATACATTTTATAGAGAATCTAAAAATTAATTGATTTTTGAATTTAAAAAAAAATCGTTGGATCAAATTTTGAGAAAATCGAAAAAAACTGAAAAAGTACATCAGTAAAGTACTAGTACTCTTTGGCCGATTTTGATTAAAAGCTTATTTTTCCGGTCCCGGGGGTGTTTAACTTAAATATAAAATTTCAACCTCCTAGCTCAATTCCTTCATGCTTAAAATTGAACACACACACACACACCCACACACACACACACAGACACACAGAAGACAGACAGACCATGTCGCGAAAACCACTTTTTCGGACTCAGGGGACCTCAAAACGTGAAGATTCATCAAAATCTCGACATCGAATTTTTGACATGAATCCAATACTTTCTCTCTCTATATATATTAACATATATATATATATATATAGAGGTAAGAGAAAGTAAAAATGAATTTTTTATTTAACAAGACTGTGAGTGGTGAGGCCAAGCATCCCATGGCCCCCGGGATCTCCAGCCTTATCGGGACCCTATTAAATCAGAAAAGATTTGAATTTAAAAAAAATTCAACGAAAATTTTGCCTTTGAGGGAGCTCGGGCCCCTCGGGGCTCGGGTGAAAGCGGAAAAAATTTAGATTGATAAAAATATTTAATGAAAGCTTATCTTTGAGGCCCGGGCCCCTCGGGGCTGAGGTATATCCGGTATTGTGGGGATTGTATGGGAGGGGGGTATTTGAAATTGGGTTCAGCCCCCCTCCTGAAAAAAATTCCTACAATCCCCTCTGTTTGTAGCACTGTGAATAATGAAAAAAAAAATACAAATTTAATTATATAACAATTTTTATTATTTTTCAATTGAGAGTTTAATTATTTAATTATGTTAATTAATTGGCTTTAAAATTCCATAATAATATTTTATTTGGTTAGATTACAAGTTTTACTTTCTCTTACCTCTATATATATGTTAATAGGCCTATATAGAGAGAGAAATTATTGGATTCATGTCAAAAAATTCGATATCGAGATTTTGATGGATATACACGTTTTGAAAAAAGTGGTTTTCGCGACATGGTCTGTCTGTGTGTGTCTGTGAACAAAATACCTCAAGAACTGAAAGAGCTAGGAGGTTGAAATTTTATATTTAAGTTAGGCACCCCCATGGGACGTGACACGAAGCTTTTGAACAAAATCGACCAGAGAGTACTAATACTTTACTGATGCACTTTTTCAGTTTTTTTTTCGATTTTCTCAAAATTCGCTTGAACGAGTTTGATTAAAATTCATAAATCAATTATTTTTTAGATTCTCTTTAAAATGTATATTCTCATTTTGTCATTGAAATCTTCTGAAGACCACTTTACTCTTGTACTTCACAGGAAAGATAGGAGAAATGGTAACAAATTATAAATATTTTTCCATACTTATAAATTGTACATCTTGAAAATCGAATGTACCGTACTGTCGGAAACTAAATACATGTCGACACAAAAAATGTGGTGTGACAAGCACAGAACACAACTTTCTCTTGCTGATGGGTAAGAGAAAGTTGTGTGCTGTGCGACCAGTCACACCAGATTCTTTTTTCCATTATACATTAAAATTTCATAAGCCAAGACAAAAACTCAATGGGAAAATTCATTTTCTGGAATTTTTTGCGCTTCCCATTTTGAGAATTTGGACACCCGAGTATTTTTCCTGGACTCTCCATGCGTCACAAAGAATGCAAAATTTTGTCCGCTTATACCCGTATATAGGCTATAGAGAAGAGATACTCCAGGCTGAATATTCATCTACGTCACACTGTGTGTTTTGGCCAATGAACTTGAAAATAGCATTTTAAGAATGTCAAGGGCTGTTTCTCTCCAAATAAACTTATTTATCCATTTCCACTTTAAATTTAGAACTTTATAAAATACAGAAAAAAAAGAGCCTGGAATGAATTTTATATATCATTTTGTTGTTGTTGTTGTTGTTGTTGTTGTGAGGAGAGAGGGCTTTTTTCTTTTTCTCGTTGGTCGTTTGCCAAAGTGGTTGTTATTTCATGATGTAAGGTGAAAAATAACATCTTCTCTCTCTCTATTGAATTGAATTTCTTTCTTCTTCTACCAGTAAATAAAATTCTAGTTTACAAGTCTGTTAAAAGAAAAAAAAAATGGACATATTTCATACTACCCATGCGATTGATTGAATCAAATCTCGAATGACGCCATTAATAAAATAGAATTTAATATCGAGGGCCTAAATATGGAGCGAAATCTTCTCATGGGATGACAAAAATTATTGTATTACTACTCTCTCTTAGCTCGACACCTCAAAGGTGCGACGGGCGGAATCTTTAAAGGGGGAGGGGAGGGGCAAGTAAGTTGAAAATAAAGATCTTTGTAAACTCAGGTTAGTTTTTTTTTTGTGGCTGGAATATTCGAGACTGCACCAGTTGTGATTAGCACCGAAACGTCGTCGACGATTAATAACACTGGACAACAAAAATGACATTTCTAAATGTTTTCTTCCCTTCATGAGTCAATTCTCATTAATTATTATGGGTTGAGAAAAACGAATATGACAAAGAAAAGTTTTTGACATAGAGAGAATACAATACAATACAAAGTATGCCCAAATATCAAGTAGCCTAATTCAAAAATTTGCCCAGAGATGTCAGAATGGTAGCTAATAATATTTAATGCATTTGGTTGATTTTCATTGATCTTTTAACAATAAATACTTTATAAATGTTATTATATATTATGTATCTTTTATAAAAGCATACAAATATATAAATATAGGCCAGATATAGGCTAATACTATATCGGCTGTTAGACTAGCCTGCCATCTATTGCAAGAATGCTGAACTAATTTGACAGTTGAATTTTAAATAAATCATCTAAGCTTATTTTAAAAATTTCTTAATTAATACGTGATTAATAATAACAATAAATTCATTTTTAAATTAAAAAAAAATTAAAGATTATTGGGACAGATTGTTTTTTTGTATTTGCTTGATAACAAAAAAATTAATTACGATAATTTTTTTATAAGTCATTAAACAAATTATAGCTCGATGTCCCAATAATCTCTTATGAATTTAATTCATTTAAAAAAAAGTTTTTTTTTTAAAGTACGTTTAGACGTAGCTCCTGAACACCCTTAAGTACAATTTGAGGTGATTTAGTGCTGCAAAACACAGCTAAAAGTTTAGAAAAATTGAATTTTTCAGTTTTTTTTGCTTTGGAC
>JAKCPI010021416.1:0-12173 GCA_023213315.1 Euborellia annulipes
AAATTTCATTTTTCCTTGACAGCAAAAAAATCCATAAATTTTAGTATAAAGTTTTGTGGTGTACTTTCCAAAGAGTGGGTTTAGTGCAGTCAAAATTATTTAATAACTAAATGATATTTCGATTTTGTTATCTTCAGTCAAAATTCAATTCTAAACGAAATAAAATTGTTCAAATGCTATTTGACTGATACGATTAAATGATTTAAGATAAAGTTTACATATTCATTTAGGTACCAAAATAAACTGCGCCATCCTTAAATTTTCTGGGAAGCTCAATTTCGGATAATTGATATGTCGAGCGGTTGTATTTTCCCCGCCGCCATTGACCCGGATCCTAAGCCAAACTAGATTTAGCTATTTTAAACCATCGCGTAGCTCATAAAGTGACTGACTTTGCTCGCTGTTTTACACGACCGATAACCCTATGCAAAAAAAGGACTCCGCCCCTTTAGTTCCGCCTGTTTTGGATTCTCTCTTTATCTTTTTCAATTCAATTCCATTAGTCTATGAAAGAAAATAAAAATCCCAGGAATTATGATGATTTTAAAAAATTACATAAAATTAAAAGAGTAAAAGAATAAAAATACAAGCAGACTAATTGCTTTAAAAATGTTTCAATTGCTCTCAAAAAAAATTATTCCATGAAAATTTAGCATTAAATTGCGATAAATAATAAAAATTTTAATTTAATATCCACTTTCTATTTTATCATACTGTTAGAGATCATTTATTTTTGAATTATCAATTATTTTAATTATATTTGAATTTTTAACTACAAGAATTTTTCTTTTTTTTTTTCTTTTAGATCTGGAATTTCGCAGTCCCGATGACAGAACAATATTCTATTGACCTAGCTTTTTTTTTTGTCTTTTTAGTAGCTTTTTTTAAAATATTTTCGGCATCTTAGGCAGTGCCGGATTAAACAACATGAAGGCCCAGGAAGTCGAAATCTCGGAACCCAGGCCCCTGAAATGTCCCACAGGGCTCGTAAAAAAATCGATATTTACTGTATATAGATTTTAAAAATTTTCATAAAGCATTTCCCATTGAATAAAACATTATACAATTTTAAAATAAGTTCCGGTGGGGGAGGGGGCTAAATCTTCAAAAACGAGTTTGTCTCCCCCCTCTAAAAAATAATTATATATACTCCCGCTGCTTGACGCTTTTACGGATTTCCATCCCCGACTAAAATTTATTTCAATCGAAATGGCTACAAATCAATTTGGGGTGTAAATGACCCTCAGATTTCGAAAGAGTTTAAAAATCTAATGTTGAGAGTCACCTAAAAAGCGCGTGGCTAATTGGCAAACGCCTAATCCGCCTAATGGGTAATCCGGCACTAATCTTAGGCCAATATAGACTTTAACGATACACATTTATATAAACGATATATATAGGGAACCCAGGTAGCCTACATTTATTTATACCTTTTGCTATCCATGGTATCCAAAAGATTTAAATAAATTAATCGGACTGCCTGGATCTGAACCCGCGCTTACGTGGCTTAGTATATCTTTAATAAAAGCGTTTGAGTGGATTTCTTTTTTTGGAGAAGGTCCGAAGACCTATAATGGCCAGTCTCATGCAGCCAAGAGGAATATAGTTAAAAAAAAAATAAATAAATAAAGGGAAGAAAAGGGGAACTCAACTGCCGGAATTGAGAAGATGCCTGTTGAGATTAGACTTGAAAGTCTGAAGATTGTAGGTTTTGGGGAAGATAGACGCAGGGAGCTTGTTCCAATCACGGGAGGTCATGGGGACAAAGGAAGATTGGAATTGACTAGTTCTGTTAGTCGTGATCTGAACAGCAAAGGGATGCTTCCCTTGTGTTCCGTGTATATGTTGCATTGGGTGGGATAATTGATTGACTGAAAGCTAGTAAAATAAATTATAAAGTAAAACATTTCATTTTGAAAGAAAAAAAAAAAAACAATATTGAACAACATATTTTTTGTTCAAAGAAAGATTCAATTTAAAAACTTTGGCAGTTTTGCTTATTTATTGCATAAACCGATATTCAAATACAAATTTTCTGATTATATATATCCCAGAGAGGGTAAAATATAAAATTTATCTTTGCAATTTGTTTATTCTTATCGAGTTTTTGTTGTTTTGTCGTTTATTAATATTGAATATTTTATTAGAATTCAATTTGCATTCAGAATAATTAAAGTTTTTGTTAGTTTGGGGATAAATGATAGTCAAGGATTCACATAAACAATCAATTATTATTTTGACACTCAATCTGTTATTTGTAAATTTTCCTCTTGTAAAATTCTTGATTTTATTCAAGTACATGATTGATTTTCCTTTTGATTAATCTCTGATAATAATTATTTTTTTTCCTGATGATAACTTGTGCAAAGAATTCATTTTTCTCTTTCTCTCTCCTCTTCTTTAACTTGAATGTCAGAAGGAATCTTAGATAAAAGTTTCTTCCTCGCTTGAATTCAACTCACTTAATAAAATCTCAATATTTACATATCTTAAAACTTCTTATCGTTCTGTAAATTCTTATATAAGATTGGTCTTAAAATCTCAGATTGACCTGGAATTATGACAGGGAGAAAGTATTCTCTCTCTTCCAAACAAGCCTTTTTTCAAATGTAAAAAGAGTCCTTAGAAATAAGTTAAAAAAAAAAAAATACTTCTGATGTTTTAACAAAGTTTTAAGTCACTTCTGATTAAAATCTTTTTTTTTTTTTTAAAGAAAGCCTACGTGAGTAAATTCAGAAAAAAAGTATTCCCATCTTTCTATTTTATTCTCTTTCCCTCTCATAATAAACTAATTTTTCCTGTCATATTTAAGTTTTCTAACAAATTTCTTAAATTAAAAAAAAGAGGAATAATTTTTAATATTACTGAGTGATCAATGTTTCTTATCTTCTCCTCTTAGAGAAGAAAAAGAGGTAGAAAAAAAATGAAATCTGTCTTGTAATTTTTGATGATATTATAGGGGGGTATTTACACACTCCCTTCCCCCTGCTTGGCTTCTAGACAAAGTCTTTTATCCCTTGGAATTTTTAAAAATTATATTCTTGGGTTTTCAATTATTATATAAAACCACATTTTTGGATTCAGTGAACCTGCAGTAAATACGATGTATATCCTCAAAACTCGACATCGAATTTTTGACAAACAATCCTTTCTCTCTATTATGTGACCGTCCATCATGAGAAGGTACCAAATCTTCACTGGGCTAAATTTTCAGGAGAGCCGATTTACTAAAAAAGTTCAAAAAAAATCAATTTTTTTTTATTACTGATTTCGATTCTCTAGTTCTTCATCTTATATGATGATATATTCGATTCATCAGAATCGATGTATTTTATATAAAAAAAAAATTGAAAAAACAAACTTAAAACTCATTTGTCTCAAAACTAGATTTTTCATAACCAAAATTTTAAAAATTCATATCTTCCAAACAAAAATTCTAAAAATACCTGTACAGAAAGCACAAAAACTCAATTTTGACCCCGATGTTATTTGGTACCTTTTCATGTGGATGGTCACATAAATTAATATATTAACATATATAGAGGTAAGAGAAAATAATAATGAAGACACAACTCTAAAAAAATCCACCCCAAAATTCAATAATTGTTAAAAAAATTAACAAACAATAGAGTAAGGAGCCGGCTGCAGACTATGATATTCAAAATTTAGAAAACACCAAAATTTTAAAAAAATGGGCACACTAACAAAGGATGAAGTAACACTGACTGATGGTATTTTTGACAAAAGAATTTATGTAGTAATTTAAGATATTTATAGTAAGATAAGATATAAAATTATTATATTTATAATCTTTATATAAATTTTGGAAGTCCCTAGGAGGCAAAAAAATCCCACTACTTTCGATTTTTCTGATTTAAATCAGATAGTACTATAATTTTCCGCTTTTTAAACACTAAATAGCTAGAGGTTATAAAATAAAAAAAGAAGAACGAAAACAATAAATATCAAATGCTGGGTGTGAAAATAAAAATAATGAAATAAATCATAAAATTTATTCGCATAAGTGTTAGATATTCTGGGTCAAACAGCATCGAGTTCTCAGGGTCAGTGATTCGAAGCGATAACAATTTTTTTTTTAAATTATATTAGCTAGCAAGTAACTTAAAAAAATAAAAGTTCAATAATCATATGAATATAATTGTAGTCCATAACATCCCCGCTTTATCGGTGACTCGAAAAGTTAAGCCTTTCTAGGGATTATACTCGAAATTTAACACTTTAATGGTTATAAATATACCTAGCAATTTTTTTTGTGGCTACCTAAAAGTTTTTTTTGTAGATCCCTGGAGTGCCATATGACCCACTTTGAAAAACTCTGATTTTGATTTATATAAAATATTTTACTATGATTTTTATTATTTTTTTTAGGGTTCGGAATATGACATTTTCTGGTGAATTTAATTTATGTATTTTTTTTTTACTTTCTCGTATAGAATAGTATAGAGAAAGTATTGTAATCGTCAAAAAATTCGACTTCGAGATTTGTTTGATGTTTCTCCACGTTTTAGACCTCTCTGAGTCCAAAAAAACCGTTTTGGGCATTATGTCTGTGTGTGTGAACACGATTGCTTAAAAACCAGAGCAGCCAGATCGATGAAATTTGGTATATACTCCTTGCACTAAAATTGTAGATTTCTTAAATTTTTGGAGTAAATAATCACCTGGAAGTGGTACTTTAACTATTTCAAAAATTTTGAAATTTTTTTGTCATATTATGATAAATTACCCTGTTTTAAAAAGTTTTTATTTTTTGACATTTTTTCGAAAACTTAAAAATTTTTGAAATAATCAACGAAGAAAAAGACATTTTTGTCTTTTCTTCCACCATACTTCCACCATATTTTATTTATTAGCCAGTCCGAGGACGGCATAAAGAGACCAGAAGAAATATTCGTCTAAACTCAGGTAACTCGTGGTTGCCATTCACTTATCAAATGTAATTCATAGACTCCCTCGATATTTATTTAAATTAATTAGTCACATAGTGGATTTAAGGGAGTGGAAAAGGGTATTTATCCCCCCCCCGAGATTTGAAAACAATTTATTTTTAATGTAAAGATTTTAAAAATCAATACTTAAAAATTGATTTGTATTTATATGGGGCAAACAGGGTACAGAATGCGCCGGGGTTTAAATTGCCGAAATTAAAAAAAATAGTTTGCTGTGCGACGAGTCACACCAGATTACCCCCGCCCCCGAGAAACACCTCTGGATCCGCCCTTGGTTAGTCAATATGATTTAAAGGGGGTAAATTTTATTGCCTAGCCCCTTAGATCATAAAACATCGGTTCAAAAGGGGCTTGTCAATACTGCAATATAATTAATACTGTTCAGATTTCAATAAAAGATAACATTTTCATGATAAAGAAAAAAAAATGGAAAAATTTTTAATACCAATTTAAAACACAGAGATATTTAAGAATGAATTATAGGATGAATTAATTTTAAAAGTTGATTTAGAGTTTCTCCCTCTATAAAAGTTTATTTTAACGTTATTAGTATTAATTTATATGATTAATGGAATCAATCAATGTTAAATGCAGAGCCTCCCGCATTGTTAATCTTGGGCCTTATATATAAACCACTAATTCAGCTCATATATATTCTAACCCTTTGTAAGAGACCCAGCAGAATAATCGTCTTCGAATAGAAGTGGGGGTTCGAAGCCCCCATTCCCTTATAGGATACAATTCATTTCATCTCATCCCTCATCTCACCGACTCTGTATAATCTCAAATTGAAAAAAAATCCTGCTAACATAATATAAGGGGAGTTTACAAATAGAAGGTTTAATCCTTTGTATCACCATCATAAAATATCTAAACACATTTAATGTATTTTGTAATTAATGTCTAATAAAATATTTTTTTTTCTCATTTTAACGATATATTTTTATATGGATATTAAAATGTCCAATTTAGAAAATTCGCCACTAGAGAGGGAAGGGAAATATTGAAAATATGATTGTTTATGTTTAAGTTATATCTTAAT
Organism: Euborellia annulipes; assembly: GCA_023213315.1. NCBI lineage: Eukaryota > Metazoa > Arthropoda > Insecta > Dermaptera > Anisolabididae > Euborellia > Euborellia annulipes. Next base: position 6,013 of record JAKCPI010021416.1, read on the forward strand.
TATACGAATTTTTTGCTGAATAAAAATATTATACTAAACTGAATGTTTAACATTAACATTTCCAACGAATTGCAATATGTTATTCAAGCTTATATTATGGGAATGATATTTCTATTTTAGAAATGAATTTTTTTCTAATCTACTAGCTTAGTCAAATAAACTTTCAACCATAATTATAAACTGAATTAAAAGACGACAAGCGCTAAGGCGATGGGAAGAGTTCTCGGATGTCTACTCATTTCAATATGGAGAATGATCAGGGAAAAACTAAAAGGCACATTTTTTATAAGAGCCTTGATAATTCAATTTTTTGGAATTTTTCCATCCAAAATTTTCAATCCAAAATTAACCTCTTCACTGGTCTTCTATCAAAGATTATTGTATACAAAGGACCTCGGGTTCGGATCTCAGGTAGTCCGATGATTTTATTTAAGCCATTTGGATACCAAATGTCGAGTATATCGTATTTATAATTAAATATCAATTTTCTATCTTGTTTTGAGCATTATAAAGCTTTAATCATAAGTTTATGTTTGAGAAGGAAAAATTTGATTCACAATCACACTCACACATACATACACACAATCTTTTCGGCAACTTAGGCCATTTAAGACTTTAAACATATCCGTTATTTGTAAATATATCAATTGGAGGTCCAGACATTCTTATTTAAGCCATTTGGTATCCAAACCCGCGACCCCCGCGACCCTTGGTATAGAAGGTTAACACGCTACCAACTACACCAAGCCCGTGGACATTAAAAAAGCTGATATCTCGCTAAATATTGTATTGTTATATTTAATGGCATAAATAAATATTTCCCCAATATTTGAAGATTAGCAGATGATCCAAGTCCACTTTCTACACAAAATATTTCAAATGACCTTAATCAAAAAAAATTAATAATAATAATAATAAATAAATAAATAAAATAAAAAAATAAAAAACTGAAATTAATATTTCAAAAGTATTGTACATCCATGTGTCTTTTTGTTTAGCTTATATAATTCGTATAAATTGTTTTCTGGGAGGTAGGCAACCAATTGGCCAATTGACTTGATTTCAGAAAATTATGTACCTGTTGTTATATATTGTCTTCAATTAAAAAAAAAATCATTAATATAGTCATGAGTATTTTTTAAAAATAAGAAACAAATATAAATTAAAAAATAATTAAGCTTATATGTGATTTTTAAAAAATCAATAAAAAATATCTTTGAGAATCTGATTGTGCATCATTATTCTATTTAAAAAAATGTCAAAAAATATCAGTTTTATTTTAGGTATATATGCCTATAGGCCTACAAACAAATACAGAAAAAAAATTGAATAGCAAATCAAATAATTACATAAAAGAAATCAAGAGAATGAAAAAATAAAAAGGTAATGGGTATTTGAGTGAATGAATGAAAGAGTTATTTGAATTGGTATAATAATAGAATAAAAGAACTTTTTTTTTATAATTTGGTTAATTAGAAAATTTGTATTAGTTTTTGTGTGACACGAATAGGAATAGAGACATTAAATATGTTAGTATAAAAAAAAGTTCCTGGCTTTTCAATATTTTAATGAATGTATTTAATAATAATTGGTTTTGACCTTGGTAGAGAGTGTCACGCAAAATCGTCTATTTTATAAATAATGAGTGAACAACTTAACGAATAAGTATCTTCAAATCGTGCCTAGGGTCGCGGGTTCGCTGCCTGTCCCAAGCGAGAAAAATTTATTTCATTTGAATTGATTACCAATTATTTGAAATAAATAGGAATGGGGTCTAAATGGCCTTAGATGCCGAAAAAGACCTTAAACCAATTTAAAAAAAATAAAGTATATTCAAAAATTTAGACAATAACACTAGGAAAAAATGGTATATTTTTTGTAGTTCAAAATATCATGAAAACTATTAACTTTCCATTTTTGTATTTATAGGCCTTGTTATGTTAAATCGGAAATGTTCTAGCTTTCAAAAGGAGGATGCAATTAGCCAAGGTGATAAAGCTTATAATCCTGCAGATAACTCGAGTTCAAATCCATCTCATGGCAAAAAATGATCTAACTATGAGATGCCTCCTCCTGAGGAATAAACGTGAACCGACGACCGTAGTATTGAAAGTTACTCCTCAGATCAACCTCAACGTGTCAGTTCTGACTCTAATGACTCAACAGAGAACTACGAAAAACATTTTTTTTTTTTTCTAAAAAAGGCATTTTTAAACTAATACATAAAAATACTCTCGGAAAGGTAATGGCTCCAATCCTCCGTTTATTATAATAATCTAATAGATACCGAGCAAGAAAATAAATGCTGATGACACCATTATTGTAATATTGGTCAGAGAAGAGGAAAACCGTGTTCTGTTCCTAAATGTAATCCAATAATGAATACCTTATTCTTTTGATTTCGTCAAATTACAAAACAAAAACAATATATAACAAACGAAACAGGCCAAGAATTATCAATACCAGAAGCAGGAGGTTTACTTGGCGTGTAGTTGCAGGTGGAGATGCAATATGGGAATAAATAAATAAATAAAATTTACTGCGGTTGGTCGTCAATAATAAAAAAATCCTGACAATAAATTTTATTTATTTATTTATTCCCATATTGCATCTCCACCTGCAACTACACGCCAAGTAAACCTCCTGCTTCTGGTAAAAACAATATACTGTATGTCTAGTAGACAGTGGACTTCGTCCACGAGAAAAAGTGCAGTGGTGTCCAATCCACCTAACTTGGAAGGATCATTGTTAAAATATAATGAAAAAAGAAATTCCATCTTATTCAAATTAATTATTTATGACTTAAAAAAGAATGCCTGGACCACCAATATGTATATTAATCAATAACGGATATAGTAAAAGACTTATATGGGCCTGAGTTGCCGAAAAGACTGTGTATGTGTGTGTGATTGCAAGTGTGAATGAGAAAAAAGTGTGAGTGTTTAAAAAAAAAATAAATAAATTATTTCAGATCTGTTCTTAAGCTTTACCAACTTATCTATCATATTCTATCAGGCAGATGTAGAATCAAGAATAAGATATGGAGTTACGCTTTGGGAGTCTGAGCTTTGGCGAACGATTTTTTGTAAATAAGAAAACAAGATGGAGTTGGTTCTATAGAAAACTGCAGAAATATTCTCGGGAAGATAGGAGTGCTCACTATCCGAGCAATTTTCATCTTTGATATAGGCCATATATCCGGACACACAAATGGAAGAATTGATGGACAATTCCGGACATGTATGGAGATAATAGGAGTATAGATGAGAATAAAGAAATCAAGTTTGTTGATAGGAGAGACCTGAAAGAATAAAAGAACCTAAAATCTACAATAATTTTCGTCGAAAAAATTAAAAATAATCTATTTAAGAAGCTCAAGAGACGGTTTACTGGATTGACCAATTTGTTAATTAAATTATAAGATATATTAGTAAATAGAGAAATAATAATAAATACGCCCTAGTTAGACATTTATGTGATGACTTGATTAAAAGAAGTATAAATAACGGAATTCATAAAGTTTGTTTTTAAACCTAGAGTGCATTTAAAATGAGTTTCAATGAATATTTAGTCGAGGGCGTTCCATAATACCATCGTGAAATTACTTATTGATCTCAGGGGGTGAAAAAAAAGAATTTTTCCCCTTAAAAATTATTATTTAGAAAACGCACAATGTTTGGTTAATGAATATGCGTTGAAATTCGAATTCAAAATCAAACCATGCCCGTTAAAAAATGGAGAATATAATAAAAAAAATTTCGCAAACGTTTCGTTCCTTTGTGTGCAATTGTTTCTGATCGATGGGTTTTTGTCGTGGGCGTTGCCTTGATTGGTTTCGTGGGTCGACTCGTTGATCGGTCAGAGGTCATCGTGTGATCGTCTCAGCCGCCTAGAGATAATTATATTTTTTTCAATAACGCCAGAACAGCGTGTGGGTCGAGAGGGGGGGGGGGTAACCACAACATGGCACCAACCACTACGGTTTATTGAATTTTTTATTAACCGAACTATATATATATTATTTTTTTTTTGTTCTTTTTTCGATAAAAACATGGATATTAGTTGAAATAATATTATTTTTTTAATAAAATGATATTGAAAAATGTTAATTAGGAGTATAAATGTTATAAATAAATATTTATTTTGAAGGAAAGAATTTCCAGGGGAAAAATTAAATATTTTGTGAGTTTGTTGCTTGTCATACAATAATTCAAAGCTAACAAAAGTAGTGTAGCCATAAATTTACGGGGCAGGATCTTTTCTCTATCTTATTAGGTTAGATCAGTGGTTTCCAAACTTTATCTTACCACGCCTCCCTTAAAAATATTTATTCTTATGACGCCCCCCCCCTCCCATTTTATAAAGTAATGCAAAAACAAAAATTTTTAATGCTAAAAAATATAAATTTATATAAAAATATTTTTATTTATTTATTCTTATTTATATTAAAACTAGCAATCATTTGGAAAATTGGTCCTGGTGGCCAATATTCGCTCCTCCCCGCCTCACAGTTTGGAAAACGCTGGTATAAGGGTGGTGGAATTTGTATCAGGAATGAAAGTTAGAAGAAAACCAGAATTTTTTCTCTAAAAATATATTTTTAAAGAAAAAATTCTGGTTTCGTTTTTTCTAACTTCCATTCCTGAAGAAAAATATTTTTCTCAAATCTTATTTTCACGCCCTAGGGGGGTGCCTAACTTAAATATAAAATTTCAACCTCTCAGTTCAATTCCTTCATGCTTTAAATTGAACCCAAACAGACACACAGACAGAACATGTCTCGAAAACCATTTTTTTGGATTCAGGGGACCTCAAAATGTATATATCCATCAAAGTCTAGACATCGAATTTTTGACATGAATCCAATACTTCTCTCTATATATATGGATATTAACTTATACATATAGGTAATAGAAAGTAAAAATTCAAATCCTAATTGAGATTAGTTCTAAATACAAAAAGATTCGGTGACTCACCCCAGTAAAATTCTAAGTGGACTAATCATATCTTACTTTTCTACCTAATGAAAAAAATCCTTACAAAATTCTGCAAGGGATTCGATGGGTTCCTAAGTTACCCAATGTTATTATTATCTGTTTAAGAGAGTTTCGAAATTCTCAAAAATTAATTCCGCCCCAGTAATAAGAAATTTTAGAATGACATTAAAATGTTTCTACCCCACTATGCTATTTGCTAAATATTGAATATAAATTTTAACTCAAACGGAATGCACTTATTTTTAGTAAAAGTATTAAAAAACATTAATATCTTTGTGCATTTTAGGGGATGGGACATTAACCCCCATGTTTAATGCCTTCATACCTCCCCCCCTTTAAGGAAATGCGAGCCTTCACCGCGAAATTACTCTCAAAATAATTTGAATAGATTTATAAATAATTATTTTAATTTTTATTTTATTTTCATATTCAAAAGAATCGTTTTTCTCAGTCAAATTATTTGTTTCTATCATTTTTTTTTTCAACGATAAAATGCATAATAATTACCTTAAATAAGACACTCAAGAGGGTGTGCTGGTTGACGGTGAGGTCAGGGTGAATTACACTATATTAATTATTCACTTTGATTCACTTTAAACACAAAAAAAGAGCAGCGCCTGCATCTCGGCCACGCGCTCGACTGAACGAGAGATAGACTTGTCTCTCTCTGTTTGTATAGGAATAAAACAGATGAAAATAACAATTCCCTTTTTATTAAAAGTAAAAAAAATACCTTTTCCTCTAATCTAACTATATTTAAAACTGGAAAAGAATGTCAACAAGTGATTTAGAATATTCCAAGGCCCTTCTTAAATAATCAACCCTTCATCCCCCCTAATCAAAATAATAACGCTATTTTTTGAATGTTTTCTATTTATTTGGCTTCGATTTAGCTAAAATAAATTTAAAAAACATTTTTTTTTCAATTTTTCAACCCCTTATCCAATCCTAATAAATAAAATAATTAACAATGCTATCGCCTTCGGCGAGCTTCGCGTCTAGTCAGAAAAAATTAAAACCCTGAAAAACTTCCCTGGATCCGTCTTTGGGTTTTATACATAGTATAATTTTCTAGAATGTCTTACTTTAGGCCAGTGGTTTATGTTACAACGCCTCCCTTAAAAATATTTAATCGTATGACGCCCCCTACCCCACACATTTAAT
>JAKCPI010021417.1:0-55086 GCA_023213315.1 Euborellia annulipes
TGCCTTTTTATATGCAACGACGTCAGCGCCATCTGTCGGCATTTCTGTGAAGTTAGATTCAAATTTTCCCGCCATTTTCATTCATCCCCATGAAGTTGTATATAAAAAAGGCATGTAACGGACATGACAGTCAGTTCACTTGAGTCGGAGCAAGTGCACAGTACTTGATAACGGCTGCAGAATAAGGAGTCGAAACGTTGTACAATATTTATATTTTTAATAAATATTTAATACAAAAATGTGATCTATATAATTTTAGATATTATTATTATTATTATAATTATAATTCAATTCAAAATGTTAATATAATAAATGAAAAAAAATTTGATGCTGGGATTCCTTATCTTTATGCTATTCCTAGAAAAAAATTTTTGTTTAAAAACCTCCGCTTTAATAAGGTAATCCCTTGCTGAGGATGGTATTACAGATATTCCTGAATTGAGGTAGATGAGTCTTAACACTGAATGTAAGATTTATACTTGTTTATCGGCCCCACTTTTGGTTATCGAACCCTGGATCTCTGGCATATCTGGTGTATTCATGTTGTATCATCTCTCTGAACTCTTGAACTACGCCAATCTATATTCCAGATTCTAGGTTTCGATTCCACAGGACGCTCACAAAAATGTCTATCTAAAATGGTCTTTTGATCACAATTTTATAATGACTACGAGGGCAGGTCGGCCCCGGGGCTGGCGTAGAGGTTAGCGTGCTAACCTCGTATACCAAACGTCGCGGGTTCGGACCCCAGGCAGTCCGATGATTTTATTTAAGCCATTTGGATACCAAATGGCTTAAATAAGAATGCCTGGACCCTAAATAATACAGTATATATTTATAACGGTTATCGTCAAAGTCTAAATGGCCTAGTTGCCGAAAAGATGTGTGAATGGAGGGAATGAGAAAAAGGGAGGCAGGTCGATAAGTCCGTGACTTTTTGAATTTCCCGCCTCTTAACTGAAATGGCAACACTGCTCCTGTCAGCAGGCAACTATCAGCTGACCCCTGTCGAAATTTGAACCAGTTGGGTCTTGTAGTTTTTGTTTGACATCCATTAATAGCAGACTACCTCGTGATTTGAGCAGAAAATGGGAAAAAGTGTTCCATGGCAAAAATCCATGAATTGCGATACGAATTGCTCCCTCATCCGCCCTATTCTCCGGATTTAGCTCCGAGTGACCATTTCTTGTTTCCAAACCTGAAAAAATGGCTCGACGGAAAGAGATTTGACTCCAACGATGATTTTGATGCCCTCGACAAATCTTATTTTTTGAAAGTGATAAAAATATTGGACAAAGTGTATAGAAAGGAGACTACGTTGAAAAATAAAATAATTTTTTATCCAAAAACCTGTGTTTCATTCAAAAAGTCACGGACTTATTGACCTGCTCCCTCGTATCAAAATTTCCCTCCCTATAAAATACCTCAATATTGTATGTAATTGAAAATTCGTTAGTTAAATGAGATTGCATAATCATTTATTATGAAAATGGTGTAGAAATACATTTACCAGAGCAGGCGAAACAAAAAAAAAAGATTTAAGTAAATTCTCATAGTATTCATTTACATAATTTACATAAATTAAAATTCAAAAGCCACCGCCGCCGCCGGCTTTTATAAAACTATAAAACTTAGTAGACTTGTAAATAGAGTTAAAATACCAACTACGGTATCTAAATGAGGAAAAATGGAGTATAAAAATCGACTGGGCCAAACTCTTCTTCGGTAATCGAAAGTGTACTGTGCTGTCACACCAGATTTTTGTGTCGACATATATTTAGTTCCGACAGTACGGAACATTTGAATTCAGATGTAAAATTTATAAGTATGGGAAAATATTTATATTTTGTAACCAAGGCAACCATTTCCCTATCTTTCCTATGAAACACAAGAGTAAAGTGTGCTTCAAACAATTTTGAGGGCGAAACGAGAATATACATTGAAAGAGCATCTAAAAAATAATTGATTTTTTGAATTTTAATCAAAATCGTTAGAGCGAATTTTGGGAAAATCGAAAAAAACTGAAAAAGTACATCAGTAAAGTACTAGTACTCTTTGGCCGATTTTGATTAAAAGCTTATTTTTCCGGTCCCGGAGGGTGTTTAACTTAAATATAAAATTTCAGCCTCATAGCTCAATTCCTTCATGCTTAAAAGGAACACAACACACACACCCACCCACCCACCCACCCCCACCCACCCACAGACAGACTGTCGCGAAAACCTTTGGATTCAGGGGACCTCAAAACGTGAAGATCCATCAAATCCTCGAATTTTGAAATCCAATTTCTTATATATATTAATATATAATAGGTAAGAGAAATCAATTAAAAAAAAAAAGAAAGGAAACTAGGAATCATCTGAATTCATTTACCCATCAACTAATAAGGTAAACCTCAAGTTTTGTCGAGACTTATTATTTTTTAAAATGGCAAAAAAGGAATAGATATTTCTTTGCAGCTTCTAAAATTATAAAACCCTATTTGCATACCGTATCTTTAATTTCCCTTAACTGTCTTTTTGGATATTAACACACACTTTGAAATCCTGAAGACTCAAAAACTTGGGTAATAATTACTTGATTCAAATTAGTAATAATGAAAAACTTAGCTGCGGATTAGGAAATTAGAGTGGGAATACAATTCGGGTTCAAGTCCAGCTACTCGTAAAAAATTAACTTGGTCTCATCAAGATGTAGATAATAGGAGATAATCTCACCCCTATGGTTTGGTATTACAAAACCCTAAGGGTGTTCTCTGAGGATAGCTTCTTTAACCTCATCTATGTACGATTAAAAATGTTTTTTTACTTTCTCTTACCTATATATATGTTGATATATATAGAGAGAAAGTATTGAATTCATGTCGAAAATTCGATGTCGAGATTTTGATGGATATACACGTTTTAAGGTCCCCTGAATCCAAAAAAATGGTTTTCCCGACATGGTCTGTGTGTGTTTAATTTAAAGTATGAAGGAATTGAGTCACGAGGTTGAAATTTTATATTTAAGTGAGGTACCTCCCTGAATAGTGAAATTAAGCTTTTAATCAAAATTGGCCAAAAAGTACTAGTACTTTGAAGATGAACTTTTTCAGTTTTTTTTCGATTTTCTCAAAATTCGCTCCGACGATTTTGATTAAAATTCAAAAATCAATTATTTTTTAGATGCTCTTTCAATTGTATATTCTCATTTTGATCTCAAAATTGTTTGAAGCCCATTTTATAGAAAAGATAGGAGAAATGGTTCCCATGGTAACAAAATATATACTGTCTTCTTCTTTCTTCGCCTTTATTATTCCCGCGGTGCAGGGTCGGCGGTGAAATATACTGTAAATAAATATAAATCTAACATCTTGAATTCTAATATATGGGCGGAAACTAACTTACCAAGGGTAAGAGAATTGTGTGCTGTGCGATCAGTCACACCAGATTTTCTAGATACGTAGGACTTATATAGGAAGTCCAATCAGGATAGGTGAATAGGAGAAGAAAATCCATTGTATTTCATTAATTTATTCCCAACACGTTGACGTTTCGATCCCGGTTGGGATCATCCTCAGAACTACCTGGTAATGTGTGCCCTAAAGGCAGATAGAGCTCTGGGTGGGACTTAATATTGTCCCTCACTGTACATAATCAGCTTGAACTCACTCCTGATTTGTCTTCGTCTCTCTTGATCATTTGCTTTATTTATATAGATGAAGGATTGTCAAAAATTTGAAGTTTATTCCTTAAATATTTTATGTCAAACACTTATGCTGTTGACCTTTAATCCACTTAGGTATACACAAAACAGGTAAACAAGCTAACGATAATTAAATAGCATTTTTCTTATATTCCTTATAATCCTAATCCTAAAACTTGAAATTCATCTAAACTTTGAAAAAACAAAAATCTCCGAGATAACTCATTACAAACAAAGTGTCTTTTATATATATATAAGAACAACTTTTATCAAAGAAGAAATTTAAAGTCAAACCAGAGAGAGAAAACATTCCCATAACTAATTATAATAATTTTTTTTATTCTCAAGAGAAGATACCATCTTTTTTTTGGGATAACTTTTCTTAAAAATCAATTACTTTGTTAGTATCTTGATTTATTTTTTTTCTAGGAATAATTATAAAGAAATTGGGAGTGAATGCATTTCCGTAGGGAAAAGGGTGACAGGACAGGACAGAGAACATGTTACGAACTTTGAATGAAAGGCGGGCATAAACAGCAAGCATTGTGTCAGGTGAAGAATCTAGAGCAGATGGCGTTCCCCCCTAAGGTGGGGATCCGCCATTGACATTGCATAGAGGATGAGAAGATGGACTTTCACTTGACGCTACTCAAGACTCTTTGGTATATAAGAACGGGCGACGGGAGGAAAAAGGCATCCATTCACTCAGCAGCAACTCGTTCAGACTCTTGACCAACTCAATCAGCGATCAAAATGAGGATTACGGTAAGTGTATGTATGTGTGTGTGTGTGTGTGTGCGTGTAATCAAAATAAAAAGGCAATATCTTCAGTTACATGATTCAAATTAGATGAGTATCTCTTCCTTAATTCAGTAATCTTCATTTTAAAATATGGGTAATTACCATAAATATTTTGGGTCACTTTTTGGGAGTTTGTAAACATCACTCTAATTTTTAATTAAAATTCTTTTTGCTTTTTTGGGAAGCTATCTTCATTCTTAATTAGGTAATCCAATCTTTATTATCAAATTTAGAACAATATTTTAAAAATTCCAGAAATCTCCTTTATTATCAAATTACAACAGTATTTTTTAAATTCCCAAGATTTTTCTGAAATATAATATGGATATTAAAATAATTTTCTATTTTTGTATCATCATTGTAATTGAAAGGTTTCGGGATAATCATCAAAATATCTGAAAATACGGAATATCTCAGAGACATTGACTTTTTTTTTACAATCCTAAATTACTATAGATACCATAAATATTTTGGGTCACTTTTTTGGGGTTTGTGAACAACACTAATTTTTAATTAAAATTCTTCTTGCGTTTTTCGGGAAGATATCTTCATTTTTAATTAGGTAATCCAATCTTTATTATCAAATTACAACAGTATTTTTTAAATCCCCATTTCTTCTGAAATATAATATGGATATTAAAATAATTTTATATTTTTGTATTATCATCAAAATAACTGAAGTTAGGGAAGATCTCACAGAGGTTGACCTTTTTTTTATCATCCTAAATTACTAAAGATACCATAAATATTTTGGGTCACTTTTTTGGGAGTTTGTCAACATCACTCTAATTTTTAATTAAAATTCTTTTTGCTTTTTTGGGAAGATATCTTCATTTTTAATTAGGTAATCCAATCTTTATTATCAAATTTAGAACATAAATCTTCTGAAATATAATATGGATATTAAAATAATTTTCTATTTTTGTATTATCATTGAAATCGAGAGGATTCGGTAAACAATCAATAATCATCAAAATTTCTGTAGATACGAAATATCTCAGAGAGGTTGACAGTAGCGAATCCAGGTGGGGGCAAAGGGGGCGCTCGCTACCCCCCCCTCCCTCGCCCCAGGCGCATCAAGCCTTTGGCGCCCCTCGATACCGACATAGGCGCCCTAACGCTTCCTGCTTTCCGGTTTTTTCCCAAAATCTTTTTTTTTTGAAATTCCATAATAAATTCATTTTATATCACAAATCCGGAGAGAAATTACAAAAAAAAAAGGCTCGAAACGAAAACCGGAGACCTCCCCCCCTTTACCCTCAAAGGCTAGTTACGCCGCTGGAGGTTGACCTTTTCTTTATCATCCTAAATAGTGCTTTTTTTTATGACGTCTTAAGTAATTTAACATTTTTTAAAAGCATTCCTAAAATTAAAATCCAAAATGAATATTCTTTTTTTTTTTTTTAATCTCTTTGAGGTCTTAATTGGCCATTTATAGTCTCTTTTATAGTCCGAGGTTCATTATATTTGATAAAATATTCACCAGTGATGGCAATTTTCAATCGTGAATTTTTAAATAGATACTTTTAAAAGTTTTCCAAATAAAATTCCTTTTTGTTGTTGTTGTTGTTGTTGTTAATTAGTTCAAAGTCATGAGGTGATATTTTTACTCACTCTTCTGTGAGATGAAATCCTTTTATTCATGCTCTGTTACTTCGTGCTTTCTTTTTTTTTTATTAATCTAGTTTTTGAATGGTCCTTTTAGGTGAGCATTCTCGTGGCGTGTTTGTTGGCGATCTCTGTCACTGACGGCCTTCGTATTCCACGTGGTATCTATGAAGGCCATTCGGGTGGCGGAGGTGACTTCAGCGGCCACGATGTTGGCGGTGGCGGCCATTACGACGAGGGCGAGGGAGGCGGTGATGATCATCACGTTGCTCCGATTATTAAAGTAGTTAAAGTTCCAGTACCGAAGCATATTCCTGTACCAGTGCCACATCCAGTTCCAGTTCCAGTGCCACAACCATACGCCGTGCACGTACCAGTACCTCAAAAGGTTGAGGTTCAAGTAATCAAGACAGTGCAAGTACCAGTTGAAAAACCGTACCATGTCACCGTGGAGAAACATGTACCTTATCCTGTTGAGAAACCGTATCCAGTTACCGTTGAGAAACACGTGCCAGTACCCGTACCCAAACCCTATCCAGTTCATGTTCCTGTTTACAAACATGTCTTCCTTGGGCATAAGGGGCACGGAGGCGGCGGCGGCGGTGGCGGACATGGTCATCACTAGTCTTCCTTAATTCTATTCTCTTCATCATCCTCTATCCTAGAGCCGCAAAATGATGCTCGCTCAACCTCATGTGATCGCTCGTCAAAGCCTGATACTAGTTGCCAAAGTTGTTATATATTATATTTTTGAATATAATAGCTTTGTTATTTGTTGTTGAATTTTTGTTTTGTTATTGTTGTTTTTTATAATATCAATAAAGAGAACTTTTTCATATAAATCCTTCTTTTTTATTCAAAAACCATTAAAGGTGTATTTATCTCTATAAATATAAATTTAAGATGATTCTCTAGTAAAAACAGTCAAGGATAATCATTTAAGAAATCTTAAAAACAAAATTCCAATTTTTACGATTAATAGTGAGATATCTCAAAGGTTACAGTTTCTTTTCCCAACTTCTCACGATTCTCAAATTTTTTGATATAAAATTAGTGTCAATTTATTAAATTTTTCTTTAAATATATACAAGTAAGTGACCATATCTTTGGAATAATCGTTATTATTAACTGAGAAAGATTTTTTTTTTTTCAATTTTCCTCTATCAGCTGCTGAGGTCATTAAGGTGCTCTACAGTGGCGTAGTGAGCTTAACTCGGCCGGGGGCACAATACCCTTTTAGCGCCCCCTATTCGAAAACCATATAATATTATATGTAAAATATACAAAATTATTATATTACACTGGCACTAAATTTAAAATATATTTTCCAGAAATCTATTATAATAAACATAAAAATTATCCAGCAATTTTTTGTTTTTGCGGACCAGCTTTGTGAGAGACCCGGGGCATGATGACCCCCCTTCCACCCCCTCGCTACGCCACTGGTACTCTAGTATACATATTTAAAATAGATGTAAAGAAGCAGGCAGCCAGGTAATTAGTCTCCATCCTTATTATTATTAGGTAAACCTATTTAAAAAAAAAAAAAAACTAGGAGTATATAAGTATTTTGGCACTAAAATATTGCTATATTGTAAATTATTTAGATGTATGTATGTGTGTGTGTGTGTGTATTGAATTGAGTATGTGAAAGGGATAGTATCGCTCAGATTTGATTGATACAAATAAATAAACTCGGAAGTTATTTGTATCAAAATTGATTTAATTATTAAATAAACTTAACGCGATTCGACATTGCTGTCATCATTAGCTATCCTATAATAATCAATTTATGAAATAAAACTCTGTACAGGAAATACGGCTTTAAATAAACAAGTCTGTCTTCTTCTTTCCTAGCCTTATTTCCTCAGTGCGGGGTCGGCGGAATGATGATTTTTAGGGACCGGAAGAAATAAAACAGGCCGGCCTGTCGCATGGTCTGAGATTTCGCCTCTCATAGCATTGCTTGAATGCGTTTGGACTAATCCGTTGCCAGACCCTCTTACAAATGAGAGAGTTAATTGATTTGGGAATTAAAAAAAAGTAATAGTCTTTTATTTTCGTACATTTTTAATTAAAGATTGTAATGCAGATTGAGTATCGATTTAATTAGATTGAAACCGTAACAAGTCACAGTGGAAAAGCCTATTAAGAAACACTATTTTGTCATTAAGAGTTCTTGATCCTTATTATTACTAGGTAAACCTATTAAAAAAAAAAAAAAAAACTAGGAGTATATGTTTTGTCACTAAAATGAATAACTTTGAGATATTACGTTATTTATCTTAAATATGTAATAAAAGAAAAAAAAAAATGAGGCACTCGTGGGAGTTTAAATCACGTTCTCCGATAGTAAGCTAATAGGTGTTACACAAAAAAATTTTTTCGCGAAACCAAAGTTTTCCGGCCAAAATTTTTGCCACCCTTCGGAACATTCCCTCTTTTTGCGGAACCAAAAATTTTTTCCCCCGTCCGTAAAAATATTTTACCTTTTTTTTTAGAGACGCAAAATTTTTTCCACCCGCGATGTGCCGCCCGCGGAACATTCCCTCTTTTCCCTTCTTTTGCGGAACCGAAATTTTTAGAGACGCTAAATTTTTTGCCACTCGCGGAACCGAAATTTTTTATTTTTTACCCGTCCGTAAAAAAATATTTTACCTTTTTTTTTAGAGACGCAAAATTTTTTTAATTTTACATTAAAAATGGATTTAAAAAAAAGTATTTTTTCCAAATCTCGGGGGGGGGGGTAATTACCCCCTTTACCCCCCTCTTGTATCCGCCCTTGTAAACAATACGAGTATCGTTAAAAGTCTTAAATGGCCTGAGTTGCCGAAAAGACTATGTTAATGAGAAAAAAGTGTGAATATTTTTTTTAAAGAAAAAAAAAAAATTTTTTTTTCCTTTCATAATTAAGAAAAGGCGAGGGCCCGCCGCAGACGGGCCCGAGCCAGCTGGAGGGGGGGTCCAGGGGGAGCCCCCCCGCGAAGCCCGACGAAGGCGGGCGGCGCGGCTAGTTTACAACTATAAAACAACAATGAAGTATTTTTTTCTCGGGTGGGGGGGGGGAGCAGGTGTAAAATTACCACCTTCCCTCTCCATCCCATCCACCTCCTGAATTTTTCGAAATAGCTTTTCCTTTATCCATGTATGCAAAAAAAAAAAAATAAATAGACTACTTAACAAACCAGATCAAATTAACAAGTATAAAAGCTTTCCCATGTCAGTAGACAAGTAATCTTATAAATTTATAAAAAAAAATAATATTGTTTTTTATAGTGTATCAGAATAGAAGTCTGTAATGAAATGGAAAAAAAAAGAAAGAAAGTGTATGAAATCACAACATAAACACAAACAAAATCATTTAATCTTTTATTTCTCTTTAATATAAAATAATAATAATGAAAAAAAAAAAAACACTAGGTTATAAGTTCCAAAATTTTATTAAAAATTACTCTACAAAATATTTTTTTTTTTTTATTGAAAAAAAAAACAAACAATTTTTTTCCCATTCACACTTCACATTTACAAGTATTTTCGGCAATTTAGGCCATATAAGACTTGAACGAAAAAATTGAAAAAAATAATGACGTCATATGCAAGTAAAATGTGGTGGTTTATTAAAGTGAAACTTTTATTTGATCCTCTCAAATTTATTCGCTCCCCTATCAGCATGTCGCGTTACAGGCCGTCACGTCAAAGGCCGTGACGTTACAAGCCATGACGTCACAAGCCGTGACGACAAAAATAGGAAAGTTGAAATTTAATATATATGACGAATTATAAAAAATAATTGTGAGATTTAATTATTCAATTTTTAAATTGATAAAATATAATTTTTAAAATAATTTAAAAATCATTCAAATCTTCAATTGCTAAATAAATATTGTTCTCAGTTTTTAACATGCGTCTATTGATTTCCTAGTTATTAAGTTAAGATTAAAAAAACGCGATTTGAATACTCTTAATTGAATAATTTTCTGAAAATTTTCAATTAAACGCCTACGATCCGAAAAAAGTTTCACTTGCATCGTGGTTACATAAAACCACACAATGATTTTAAATTTAGCTTTTTTTTTCTCTTTAGGGATCATTTGATTTAAATATAAATTTTATCTCTTTTGTTATTGTCTACATATATATATGTATGTATATTACGCTATGAAGAAATAATCAATCCCCCTCTCCCCCTCCCCCCTCCCTCCGCCCTGAAACAGATGGATTTGGTTGGTTGGCATGCAATTCTCGGTTATAGAGTCAGGCAATTAACCAACCGCATGTGTTGATCGGATTTCGCTTAGAACTGACTAATACTAACTTTCAATTCATTAGATTAGAATATTAGCGTTATGTTATGTTGAACATGCCTAGTAGATTGTGTTTTGAATCGAAACATATTTATTTGAAGGGGAGAGAGAAGAGAGAGAGGGTTCATTATGGCGGATAAATAGATTCCATTTGAATTCAATTTCAATGCCATTGACAGTTAATGGGGGGGGGGGGGGGGTGAGGAAATTTTATTCTGAAAAACGAACAGGCATCATTGTTATAATTATTATGTGCCTGCTGCCACTTGACCGCAGTATTGGATAGAAGAAGATTCTCATTTGCATTTTAGGGGTCGACCATTGGTAACACTTATCACGAATGTGTTTATTAAAGCTTTTGTGGTTTGAAATATTATTATTAGGAGAATTTTTAATTATAGACCACATTTTTGTATTAAATATTTATTAAAAATATATAAATACTGTACAACGATTCGGGGGGGGGGGGGGGACTGCTTATTCTGCAGCCGTTATCAAGTACTGTGCACTTGCTCCGACTCAAGTGAACTAACTGTCATGTCCGTTACTTGCCTTTTTATATACAGTGACGTCAGCGCCATCTGTCGGCATTTCTGTGAAGTTAGATTCAAATTTTCCCGCCAATTGTCACTAACTTCATGGAAATGAGTGAAAATGGCGGGAAAATTTGAATCTAACTTCACAGAAATGCCGACAGATGGCGCTGATGTCGCTGTATATGATATGTTAGTTCACTTGAGTCGGAGCAAGTGCACAGTACTTGATAACCGCTGCAGAATAAGCAGTCGAAACGTTGTACATTATTTATATATTTTTAATAAATATATTTATTACAAAAATGTGGTCTATAATTAAAAATTCTCCTAATAAAAATAAATTTCAAACTAGGTTATTTGTTTCAAAGGTTTTATTAATTAAAAAAAATTAACACTTGATACGTATTTCGCCAATTCCTTGTCGTCATCAGAAGTGTTTGTTTACATTCTAGTATTCTAATAATATAAAATAAAACCTCTGAAACAAATAACCTAGTGTTTAAATTTGTATATTTAATTTTAATCAAATATTTTGAATTTGTTTTTATTTTTTCAGATTTTTGAAATAAAACTAGGAACCGAACGAAAGCCTATTCGGTTCCGGTTATGGTTTCGGCCAAAAAGTAGCCGTAACCTGTAAATGATATGAAATATAGGAAATACAAGTTTCGGCTCGGACCCTAAATAAAACCTTAGATTAGGAGGAGGAGGGCGGGGGGGGGGGGGATTTCACAATTATCCAAAATCCACCCCGAAAGGATTATTCATTTAGAAAAAGAAACGAACCAAAGATATATCCTTTGATTTTTGTAAAAAAAAAAAAAAAAAAAAACGTAAATCCCAAAAAAGAGAGTTGAGTATTTATGGAATTGAATGTGGCATAAAGAAAGAGAGCTTATGGTTGCGTTGCGTTGAGAGGCTTCTTTTTTTTTTTCTTTCTTTATTCTCCACTCTCTAGTAAAGAGAGAACTATTCAGTTCAGCGTAGATAAAAAATAATGATTGTACCGGCAATGACAAAAGAAATGACCCCCCCCCCCCTGTCTCTTGAGGTTTTTTTAAGAGCCCGTTGCCCTTCAAAGAGCAAGCAAATAGGGCCAACAACCAACCCTTTTCTTTGTCGAAAAGATTTATAGGGACAAAAAAAAAAAGAGATAAAAAACAAACAAACAAAAGGAATAATAACAATCTTGATTAAAGTATGAAAAAAAAAAAATATTTAAGATGATAATAATTCTAGACAATTAAATTTATACTAGCTGTTTAGCCCGCTTTCGGAGGTGAAATTTTTCATCAGTATTTAAAAAAAAAAATAATTCAAATTAAGATTGTTCGGGCATTAAAGCACTTTAATAGATTAAAAGCTAATTTTTTAATATGTTATTAATCACTATCAAATACGTATAAAATAAAATTTTGAAGCAGATCTGACGCAGGGTTATCGTGTAATTAATTTTTTAAAAATTGAAATTTAACATGTAGTCTATGGGGAATGTCGACGAAACGCACACATATCGAATTATATAGCCACCTCTGCAATAGATACAAAAACAAAAAACTTACATTTTATCAATTCACTTCCGAGGAATACGTTAAACATAAAATCAAGAGTTTCTGCCGAAGGCTTTTAAAGATATTTTAACAAGAAAGTCAAAAAAATTCTCGAAAATGACAGTAGGTCAATATTTAAAAATAAGGAGGTCACGAGACTCAGACCAGTCCGGCAACGTCGCATAAAATAATACTCTTTTCTCGCTGTCAGTTACATTTTTTTTTCCATTTTACGATATTTTTTCTCGCAAATCGTCCATTGTGTTTAAAGTGATTTGCATTAATCATTGTAATATATTAAATAAAATAAAATTGAAGGCTTTTAAGATCTAAAATAAAAAGTTGATATATGCAATGTTGCCAGATCTATATTACATGAAAAACTGCTCAAGTCAAAACTCATTCATTTATTATTTTTGGGAATTAAATTATTAACTTAATACAATTATAAACTCTGATAGGTCACGACTAAATTATAATAATGAATAATAATGAACAACCTTAAATAAAAAATTTATTTATTCAATTTAATTTTGTATTCGATTTATTAAAAACAAAAATATTAACATTTTAGAAATATAGTCATGTGGGTATTCGTTTTCTACTAACATAAACAAAAGAAATTGAATAAAATTAAATGCAGTCGGATATCTTTAATAGTTTTTAAAATATAATAAAAAAAGTGTTAATTCTTCACTTGAAATAAATAGAAATTGTTTACATTCATTAAATCTGTTTAAATAATTATAAGGGTGACGTCACGGCCTTCGTAACGCGACATGCTGATAGAAGAGCGAAAAAATTTGAGGCCATCAAATAAAAAGTTTCACTTTAAAAAATAAAATATATTAACATTTAAGCATCTTTATTCTTGAGAAAGAAAAAAAGTTTTAAATTTTAAGTGTTGAATCCTCCACCCTCTCCATCGCTACGCCCTATGATTGTGTATTCTCCATTTGAAAAGACATTCGTTTTGATGGTTCGTCTATCAGCAAATGGGCCTTTAATTTTACGACTTGCCCCGTTTGGGGAGACAGTTTTTATGAGTCTTTTCGGGATCGTTTCCTCTACCCTATCTGTTAGTTAGGTGAGAGACAAGAAAGAAATCACCTTGTTAAGAATTATAGTTAAAGGGAAGATCGAATTAAATTTACCTGAAAAATGCATATTATTTCTTTACTTTGCCTGTCGGTGTGTGTGAATAAAATATATCAAGAACGTAAAGAGCTAGGAGGTTGAAATTTTACATCATTTATACGTAGCATTTGAACAAAATCGGCCAAAGAGTACTAATACTTTACTGATGTACTTTTTCAGTTTTTTTCGATTTTGTCAAAATTCGCTCCAATGATTTTGGTTAAAATTCAAAAATCAATTATTTTTTAGATGCTCTTTAAAATGTATATTCTCATTTTGCCCTTGAAATACACTTTACATTTGTACTCCATAGGAAAGATAGGAGAAATGGTTGCCATGGTAACAAAATATAAATATTTTCTCATCTATTTATATAATTCGCTAATGTCCGTCTGTCTGTCACGCTCTATTTCAGCGTTTTCCAAACTGTGAGGCGCGCCTAAGTGCGCTCTTTTTAACTTTTGGAAAATTAAAGAAAACTGTTTTGCAGCTTAAGTATAGTTTATAAATTTTACATCTTGGGTTCTAATATATCGGCGGAAACTAAATATATGTCGACACAAGAAGTCTGATGTGAAAAGCACAGAATATAACTTTAAACTACTGAAGGTAAGAGAAAGTTGTGTGCTGTGCGAAAAGTCACACCAGATGTTTATTCTCTGGTTATAAACTGTATAGGCTTAAAGAAAGTATTAATAAATGTAGAAAAAAAAAAAAAAAAATTATAATTATTATAACACTTGTTTAAGCCAATCATTAATCCTTTACTCTAATGATGATTTCTCACTTGTTATGATTGCCACTGTCAGTTTTGTTTCTCCGGCTGGGTGTGACTTTGAGTGAAATGAATGAAGAAACTTAAAACAAGTTTAAAAAATTAAAGTTATTAACAATAAACAAAAAAAAAAAAAAAAAATTCTATTTCAACCTATTTGTCCAGCCAGATAGCGAGAGTTTGTAAGATTAATTAAAAAAAAAAAAAAAAAAAAAAAATGGGTGTATTTGAATTAATTAATAACCTGTTTGAAACATTTCTCTAAATTATTAATTAGAGCAACCGACAAAAGAGTTCTCTGACATATCTTGCATTTTCAAAAACAAAAAAGTGGTGTGACTGGTCGCACAGCACACAACTTTCTCTTATATGCAGTAATTGAAAGTTATGTTCTGTCCTTCTCACACCAGATTTCTTGTGTCGACATATATTTAGATTCCGCCGATATATTAGAATTCAAGATGTAAAATTTTTAAGTATAGGAAAATATTTATATTTTGTTACCATGGCAACCATTTCTCCTATCTTCCCTATGGAGTACAAGAGTAAAGTGGTCTTCAGAAGATTTCAATGGCAAAATGAGAATATACATTTTAAAGAGAATCTAAAAAATAATTGATTTTTTAATTAAAAAAAAAAAATCGTTGGAGCGAATTTTGAGGAAATCGAAAAAAACTGAAAAAGTACATCAGTAAAGTACTAGTATTCTTTGGCCGAATTTGTTCAAAAGCTTCGTGTCACGTCTCAGGGGGATGCCTGCCCTAATTCTCAAATTTAAACCTCCTACCTGTTTTGGTTTTTTTTTTTTTTTTTTAACGCACATACACACAGTCTTTTCGGCAACTTAGGCCAATTAAGACTTTTTAAGATACTCAGTATTTTTAATAATTATCTATTGGGGGTCCAGGTATTCTTATTTAAGCCATTTGGTATCCAAATGGCTTAAATAAAATCATCAGACTGCCTGGGATCCGAACCCGCGACCCTTGGTAAACAGTCAGGCGCGCTACCAACTATACCAAGCCCGGGGGCTCTTTTCGTTCTTGAGATATTTTGTTCACAGACAGACCATGTCGCGAAAACCACTTTTTTGGATTCAGGGGACCTCAAAACGTGTATATCCATCGAATTTTTAACATGAATCCAGAATTTTCTCTTTATATATAAGCTTATATTACAAAAACATATAACCAAGTATTTATTAATTTAAATAAGCGAAAAATGTAGGTACCGCCGGGATTTGCACCACGGATCTTGTCGATTTACGCTCAACACGCCCTACTGTTGGACCACAGTACGCACTCGCTTATTTAAATTATGATAGATCGCTGATTTCAGTCTACTAGAGAAACGCCGCTCTAATCAAGCGTTCAGATTTCTCCGCTGCTGAGGCGCGATCTAGATGAACGTTTTGAGAAATTAACTCAATTATGCAATTAATAAATAAAGAATTATATATATCATGTGTTGGTCCATGAGGTAATTATGAAAAACATATAACCAAGTATTTATTAATTTAAATAAGCGAAAAATGTAGGTACCGCCGGGATTTGCACCACGGATCTTGTCGATTTACGCTCAACACGCCCTACTGTTGGACCACAGTACGCACTCGCTTATTTAAATTATGATAGATCGCTGATTTCAGTCTACTAGAGAAACGCCGCTCTAATCAAGCGTTCAGATTTCTCCGCTGCTGAGGCGCGATCTAGATGGACGTTTTGAGAAATTAACTCAATTATGCAATTAATAAATAAAGAATTATATATATCATGTGTTGGTCCATGAGGTAATTATGAAAAACATATAACCAAGTATTTATTAATTTAAATAAGCGAAAAATGTAGGTACCGCCGGGATTTGCACCACGGATCTTGTCGATTTACGCTCAACACGCCCTACTGTTGGACCACAGTACGCACTCGCTTATTTAAATTATGATAGATCGCTGATTTCAGTCTACTAGAGAAACGCCGCTCTAATCAAGCGTTCAGATTTCTCCGCTGCTGAGGCGCGATCTAGATGGACGTTTTGAGAAATTAACTCAATTATGCAATTAATAAATAAAGAATTATATATATCATGTGTTGGTCCATGAGGTAATTATGAAAAACACTTGATTAGAGCGGCGTTTCTCTAGTAGACTGAAATCAGCGATCTATCATAATTTAAATAAGCGAGTGCGTACTGTGGTCCAACAGTAGGGCGTGTTGAGCGTAAATCGACAAGATCCGTGGTGCAAATCCCGGCGGTACCTACATTTTTCGCTTATTTAAATTAATAAATACTTGGTTATATGTTTTTCATAATTACCTCATGGACCAACACATGATATATATAATTCTTTATTTATTAATTGCATAATTGAGTTAATTTCTCAAAACGTCCATCTAGATCGCGCCTCAGTAACGGAGAAATCTGAACGCTTGATTAGAGCGGCGTTTCTCTAGTAGACTGAAATCAGCGATCTATCATAATTTAAATAAGCGAGTGCGTACTGTGGTCCAACAGTAGGGCGTGTTGAGCGTAAATCGACAAGATCCGTGGTGCAAATCCCGGCGGTACCTACATTTTTCGCTTATTTAAATTAATAAATACTTGGTTATATGTTTTTCATAATTACCTCATGGACCAACACATGATATATATAATTCTTTATTTATTAATTGCATAATTGAGTTAATTTCTCAAAACGTCCATCTAGATCGCGCCTCAGTAACGGAGAAATCTGAACGCTTGATTAGAGCGGCGTTTCTCTAGTAGACTGAAATCAGCGATCTATCATAATTTAAATAAGCGAGTGCGTACTGTGGTCCAACAGTAGGGCGTGTTGAGCGTAAATCGACAAGATCCGTGGTGCAAATCCCGGCGGTACCTACATTTTTCGCTTATTTAAATTAATAAATACTTGGTTATATGTTTTTCATAATTACCTCATGGACCAACACATGATATATATAATGCTTATATTACATATATACACAGGTAAGAGAAAGTAGAAATATGCTAAACTTACAATTCTTTTTCGCTCTTCTATCAGCATATCACGTTACAAGCCGTCGTCACGACAAATTTAATAATATATGACGAATTATAAAAAAATAATTGTGAGATTTAATTATTCAATTTTTAAATTGATAAAATATAATTTTTAAAATAATTTAAAATGATTCAAATCTTCAATTACTAAATAAATATTGTTCTCAGTTTTTAACATTCGTCTATTGATTTCCCATTTTTCAATTATTAAGTTAAGATTAAAAACGCGATTTTAATACCCTTAATTGAATAATTTTCAGTTAAACGCCTACGATCCGAAAAAAAAGTTTCACTTGCATCGTTGTTTCATAAAACCACACAATGATTTTATTATTATATATTTTTTTTCCTTTTTAAGTAAAGTGAGTTCATTCAAACATAATCAAAGAGAGAGAGATTTTTTTAATGATTAAGTTAATTAACTTTTTCACAAAAATTCTTCTTTTTTCCCTCATATCTTTTCATTTTCATCTTCATAAGACTTTTTTAGAATAAAAATACAATAAGGATTCTTTATTTATTTTTTTTTTTGGGGGAGGGGGGGGAGATTCATTCATTCATTGTCTCTGTCTGTTTACTTTTATGATGAAATGTTAATTTTTTTTAGAAAAAAAAAATTGAATTAACTTTTTGTGGCTGTGATTGAAGATACGAACAATGACAGCCAGGAAGAGGTGTCTCTACTTAAATGAAACTTCTCAAATTTACGACATTTCGGTCTAAATTTATTTGAACATCTTTAGTTATTAGTGATATAATAGATTTTCAATTAAAATTTATAGTATTAAAAATCTGGTGTGACAAGCATAGAACACAACTTTCGATTACCGAAAGTAAGAGAAAGTTGTGTGCTGTTCGACCAGTCACACCAGATTTTTTTTTATAATTCTTTTTATTTTTTATTTTTTTTTCAATTATGCTGCTATATGTCATAGGGGCATTAATAATAATAATGCTTATCCAATTCAAATGTAATTACGGAATGAAATCGTCATTTAGTGGGTTTAGATAGGAGAGGAGGGGATTGAGTATTATAGCTACTCCCCAGCAACAAAGTACATATGATGACGTTGATCTCTCTTAAATGCATACAGTAGATAATCGAAATACTAGTACATTGGTACACGCATGACTCGGTCAAATAATAATTCCATCTCCTCCCCCCCCCCCCTTGCCTGATTTTAGAATAGGGCAAAATATAAGACTAAAAAAAAAAAAATCATTGTGTGGTTTTATGAAACCACGATGCAAGTGAAATTTTTTTTTCGGTTCGTAGGCGTTTAACTGAAAATTATTCAATTAAGGGTATTAAAATCGTGTTTTTAATCTTAACTTAATAATTGGAAAATGGGAAATCAATAGACGCATGTTAAAAACTGAGAACAATATTTATTTAGTAATTGAAGATTTGAATCATTTTAAATTATTTTAAAAATTATATTTTATCAATTTAAAAATTGAATAATTAAATCTCACAATTATTTTTTTATAATTCGTCATATATATTAAATTTCAATTTTCTTATTTTTGTCGTCACGGATTGTGACGTCATGGCTTGTAGCGTCACGGCCCTTACGTCACGTCTGTAACGCGACATGCTGATTGAAGAGCGAAAAAATTTGAGAGGATCAAATAAAAGTTTCACTTTAAAAAAAAAAACAAGTTTATTAATAAAAAAATGTATTTATTTAAACAAACAAAATACATATTGACTTAGAGATATATGACTCAACAAAACAACAACAACAGAAAACAAAAACATTTAATTCTTTACAAAAAAAAAAAAAAAATTGAAAGTGAATTTTATTAATATTATTATTGCGTCATATACCGCCGCCGCTGCCCCCTCAGGCGACTCATGATGATGATGATGATGATGAAGTGAATGGGTTCGATAGATAGGATAGGATAGATGATGATAGAAAGTGACCAATCGAAAATAAATAAATAAATTGATTGGCTTACGGTCATCTCTCTCTCTTTCTATTTTCATTAATTTTTTTTTTTTTTTTTTTTTTGTCGTTATTTTTTTTTTCCTCCCTTTGATCATATTGGGAAAATGGAATTTATTTTAAATTAAATACTATTTTCAAAAAAAAAAAAAAAAAAATAGGTTTTTATTTTTTGATGAAGAATATTAGAAAATTATTATTTTTTTTATTAAAATGTTAACTAAAAAATAGAATATATACATATCTTTTTTTAAATATACCATGTTTATCAAAAGTGTTGGCCCTCCGTAATAAATAATAGCGGAGTGTCCGTCTGTCCGTCTGTCACGCTCTGTTGGACCAACATCCCGTTGAACAAATACTCAGGTCCCGAAATTCCTATAACTTTTTGAGTTAATTCCTAAAGTTACGATTTCTCCCATATGAAATGTATAGAGAAAAATTAATGTATTCTTTGCATTTATGTATTCTATGAATGTAAGCAGGTACTGGATTGGAATATGTAGTAATTATAATTTTCTTTTCACAATTAAGCTCAGGGGGGGGGGGTCCAGGGGGCGAAGCTAGTTATAGAATTAAACGACGTAACCATCAGACTGAATCTAAAAAATATATTTTAAAATATACTATAAGTATAAAAAGTGTTTTATATATATATATATATATTTTTTTTTACTTCCGCCTCTGTTGAATTAATCTATGCCTTTTAGGGCATATGAATTATAAAAATTTTAAATTTATATTTTTCATATAGCATGAATATCAAAAGTGTTGATCGTATTCATTGTATTCTACTTCCTGTTTCTAAAGTATTAGCTACCGTCAGTGGAAGATTTACCATCAGGAATAGGGTAGATGCCCAATATTATACCAAAATTTTATTAAAAATAATAATGTGTTCATTTATTTATAATTTTAGCTAGATTTTTTTTTTTTTTAATATACCATGCGTATCAAAAGTGTTGTCCTTGCAAAATTTGTTTTATAATTATCAATGGGTTAGGCCATCTGACGTTAGAGGGGAAAAAAAAATGTCTTTATTAGTTGAATTTTTTTTTTTTAAATATGCCATGTAAATCAAAAGTTTTGTCCATGCAAAATCTGATTACTTGATTTGATGAAATTTTAATTTTTTTTTTCTAATATTTTCCAACAGAATATTATTATTATGTTAAAAAGAATTTTTAAATGTCTTAAAAGAATATGAAAAAAGTAAATTAAATTGTATGCTGGGTATGTGAGATTGGAGTCAGGAATAAAACAAGAGTTAACGAACACTTTTACACTTTTATTCTAAGCGGACGTTTCGGTAACCATCCTCTGTACCAATGAAAGTTTTTAAGGTGTCCCTGTCATATATGATGATATTGTAATGTATAGGAAGCATCAGCCTGGGCTCGGCAAGTATCATATCATCATACGTATATGACAGCGGCACCTTAAAAAACTTTCATTGGCACTGAGGATGGCAACCGGCATGGTTACCGAAACGTCTGCTTAGAATAATAATGTAGAGATGTTCGACATCGCTGGTTTTATTCCTCCCAACTCGAATATGAACAAGTTTTAAAAAATCGTTCATAATATCGTAAATCACAATTTCTTTATCAATCATCTGCCTCTTAGGTTATGTTAGATTAGGTTGAAGGGGCCGTTCCCAGAGAAGGAACACACGCCAATTAAGCCCTGTGTGATACCACGGTGGAGCTATCCCTCTACCTACCCTACGAGGAGTCTTCGGCAGGATGTTTGAATTATTTACGGCAAGCTGGATTCGAACCCGAGCCGTGTTGAGACTTCGGACTCCGTAATCCTCAGCTTAGCCATTGCCTCCTATCACTGCCTCTCTCTATCCTGACCGAAAGGTGTAAAGATCAGGGAATGGAATTGTTAGAACTAAGTACGTTAAAAGGTAGATCATTCCAAAATCTGTAAGCAAAAGAACTTTGTTCCATAACTGTGCAAAAGGAAATTCAACCTTCAACAATGTGGGTCGTTTGGACAACAGTAAGTGTTCAAAGAGATATTTCGGCAGTACTCTCTTTACTTCATATAACACGGAACTTAATAACCGGGTTATAAAATGTTTGCCTGAATTTCATTTAAAATGGCAACTTGGGTAATTGCCATAGGAATTCAAAGAATTTTGCCAATTTCCAAATCACTTTCTTCAAAGATTTGTAAAAAAAAAAAACTTTGAAACTTTTATTGTTAGATAAATAAAGAAAAAAAAAACAAGAAAATACTTTGAAAACAAGTTGAAGAAAGAAAGTAGAGAGGGGGAAAGACCGAAAACGCGAATGAGAAATGAATTCTAAATATAAGAAGAAAAACATCCTCTTTTAGAGTATCATCATTGTTTATCTTAATTTTAATCATTTATGAATTAATATTTGAGATCTGGACAATCTTCTATCTGAGATGATGCTAATAAAATAAAAATGGATTTAAGATTTTTGGAAATGTTTTGGAATGTTATTGGAAATTGGAGATGTTAAGATAATGAATAAGATCATCTGGAAAGTAACCAACAATCCAAAAGTAAAACATATGATGTAGTAATTAATTTTTTTGAGAATACTATTGTCATTTGGTAATTATCCATAGCTAATGGATGATTGTATATTCTACTTCTTGATTTTAAGAGTTATTCCTGGAGGTGGCAAGCGGGATAAACTGCGGATTACAGATCTGAAGTTTTAACAAAAGTCCAGCTAATTGCCGAAGTTTCCTCTTGGGAAAAGAAAATGAGAATTGTGCCCATTTGAAGCGACTCCATTAGGGATGAGACTAACTTGGCTTACCAGAGACCTGCTAAGAAGTGTGGTCAGGTAAAGAACAGTATCTTATGAAATTCATCCAGTTATTCTTGAAACTTTTAAAGATCATCGTTTGGTTGGTTACTGAGATAAGATTGCGTCAAATAGTGAATTTTGACTATTTTGGAGTTCAAAAAGTCTTCTAAATAAAAAGAATAGACCATCTAGAATATTTATAGTCTGAGTAAAACCTCTCATAATCAATTATTATTATTTGAAATTCCTAATACCAGAGGTACTTTAGTGCACGGAAACACACACCTCAAACCCATCCGGACTCTGGCCGTAGCCATCTACCGGCTCCCCGGGAAGTTAGGTTATTTCCTATCTCTAACTCCTCCTGCGTTCGTTTCTAGCTAGTGAACTAATCCTTATTTCTGGTTCCACTCGGTTCCCTTTATCCTATGGAGGATGCCCTAGTTAGAGGAAGGACTCCCTCAACGGCTGCTCTTTTCGATGAATGCATCACTGAGAGGAAATCTTCTTTACGTCCTTTCCACAGCAACTTCCTCTCCTCGTGGAGTTGCCTGGGAGCTGTTGCGGCGAGATCCAATATTCCAATCCAGTGCCTGCTTGAGGATTTATTTACATTAAATAAACGCCCAGAGTTTGAACAGGGATCTTCTTTGTAGAAGCTGACACCCTAGCCTGCTACGCCAGCGAGTCCCCCTCATAATCAATATTATATATACATGGTATATTACCAGACCACACCATTGTAGATAAAAAGAATAGGATTATTGAGATTACTTCATCTTTATGGATTTATTGTAAAATCTTAATCATCATGATGTCCTTTATGATAAACATGTTTAAAATGCACATGATGAATCGGAAAAGGTTTTGGTATCGCTATCGGAATATGCTTCTCAATATGAATAGGTACTGGTTTCTCAACGGCAATTGGAATATGTTTTGGAACATGAACAGGAACTGGTTTCTCTACTTGAACGTGAATCGGTTGTAACACAGGTACATTAATGTAAATTGGTTGTGGAATAGGAATAGAATATGGCACCAATTGTGGCATAGGAATTGGAATATGTCTAATCATCTCGTTGACTATTGTTCGAGTGAGAGTTGCAGGTGTAGCCGGTGGTCCATAAGAAACTGGAGGAGCTGGAAAAAAGAAATTAATTCTCTTAGTTTCAGGCGTCTTTTAGAGGTCAGGTAGTCATATAACTATATATATATCAACTCAATTATTTACCAATAAAGTTATTTTTTTTAATAACCTATTTGGGTTTTTAATTAATCCGCTTATCCGTTTATTTATTTTTTTTTGCGTGTGCTCTCTAAATTAAATATTAATTCAAAACGTCTATCGCTAGCATCAAATCAAATAGATACGTTTTTTTTTTGTACTATTTCAGCTATTAAATTTGCAAATTAAATTCCATTCATTGGTTTATTGATTTTTTTTTTTTTGTTCATTAATAACAAGTGGCTTCATTACATTAATTGGAATCACTCAAAAATATTGCATTCTTGAAAATCTTCTACAAGTATTAGGAGTGAAATGGAAACTACGAAAATATTATCTGAAAAAATATAAATTAATGTATTGGTCGAGAAATAGATAATGAATTATCAACATATTATTCTTTTTTTTTAAGTGGGCTCATGGATAAGCTGAGGATTACGAATCTACAATTGCATCACCACTCGAGTTCAAATCCCGCTTGTCTCAAAAAAAATTATCCAATTGCCAATGACTCTTCCTGAGATAGATAAGAGGGAGATAATCTCACCTCTAGGTATGGTGTGGTATCACAAAGGTCTAAGTGTGTTTTCTGGAATTTGTTTCGTGCCCTTTGGCGCATTTTCCACATCTTATTTTGCTACTTTTGCATTGATTAGCCATATAACCAGAGAGTATTTATTGTACTAGACGATTAGACGAGGGGATAAAGCAGTCAAGCTTATAATCGTGAGTTGAAAGCAATTCGACGAAATATTATCCAACTCTATTTGAGATGTCTCCTCTTGAGGAAAGAAATGGGAACGCACCTTAGTATTATTCCAATGAAATTTACCTCTCAGAGTAACTACAACGTGTCAGTACTGACACTAATGACTGAAGAGACTTGACATCTTGTATATTGCAGAGAAAATACTTTACACTGAATGCTAAGATCACTACCATCGTGGGCTTTAGCTGCTTCATTTCTTCATTTGCAAGATTTAGTTGCTTGCCCACATTCTTTCTGCTAGTAAAAAAAAAACAATTTTGAGAATACAGAGTAATTAGGAGACGGCTGCTAACCTCCATGAATGGAAGACACTTTGCTCTTATCACCCGTCATTGCACTTGCAAGCAAGCGCGATCTTATCGGCAGCCATAACCAGCCGCAGTGGCATCGGAGCACGGGGGGGTGGGCGGATTGATCTTGTGACAGAGTGACAGAGGAGACACTTAAGACTAGGTATTGCAGTGACCGATTCTTCGAATTCTTAGCAGCCATAACCCAATAGCATCCGTGTGCCTGTAGCTATCATGTAGCGAAAATCAAAAATGCTGTAATTAGGAGACGATAGAATTCAGGGATTTGATATTTTGAGCAGATGACCTGAGTCAGCAGTCTGATATATCAGTTAATACATCATTTAGTAACTTTAACAACTGTATATTTTGGAATGATTGAAATTGAATTTATATTTAATTTATAGCTTAACAAAAATCATCATTAATAAGAGAGATTTAATTTTAAAACATTGAATGAATTGCAACTGATTTTGTTGTTCTTTGTTATTTAATTATCAAAGACATCAACTTTGTTATTAATATATTGAATATTTTATATTTAATCATGATAAAAGGGCAAAACAACAACAACAACAACAATCCCCTTCTCTAAACAAAATTAATTCCTATTCAGGAGGGTAAATCATATTCATTTCCTGCCAATGATTTTTTTGGAATCAAATTCACTTAATTAATACTATTCTTTTTTTTTTTTTTTAATTGAAATAATAATTTGTTGCTAATTTAATTTGATTTCGATTATATTCCGAGATTCCGCTCTTCGCATGTCATTCCTCTGATCGGATATCGTCACTCGAAGTATGAAGGGAATGAAGCCCCTTTAATTAATACCTATTCAACCCTTTAGACCGCAATCCTATTGCCAAAGGGTTGATTTGGTTCCTTAGATGACGATGATGATAATTGCTCCATATCTCTCTCTCTCTCTCTCGCTTTAATCACTTTGCTGGAGAGTCTACTTCTAAGCTCTAAATACCTCCATTGCCAGGAACAAAGAGAACAATGGTAATCTTATTAGGAAATACTGGACAAAAGATTAAAGATTTTTTCCTGCAAAATTTGGTACTATCTATAAATCAAAGTTTTGTTTAAAAAGCAAAATATGGGTATCTTTTTTCTTGTGTATAATAAAGAACAATCAATAGGCCTACTCAGTATCAAAGTAGGCACATGTTGGTATTATCAAATTTTGTATTATCTGTAAATCAAAGTTTTTTGGTTTAAAGATATACAGGTCATGTATAAAAAACAAAACTTGAGTATTTTTTTTCTTGTGTACAGGGAATTAAATTTAAGGATTGCGGTGTGGGTTTCAAGTGAAACATTTTGAGCTAAAGTTTGTATTTATGGGAGTTTCACGAGGGAAGGCCACAAGTGCCTGATCTGCTCGATAGTGGAGCCTTGAACCAAACCAATATTTCTAAAATAAATAAACCATCTTTTTTTAATGCTCCCTGGAGGGTAAAAGCTACTAAAATAACACTTCAGAAAGCTACCCAGATAGCACAGTACGTCTTATGTACGTACATAAGACGAACTGTGCGTCTTGTGTACGTACATAAGACGAACTGTGCTATCTGGGTAAGCATTTTGGTTGATTAAGCTTTGAGCTGAAAGCTCCACTTTCGAGCAGATCAGACACTTGTATCGCACACTGTACAATAAAGAATCAATACCATCACTATCAAAGAAGGCTCATGTTGGTATTATCAAATTTGGTATTATCTGTAAATCAAATCAGGTTATGTACAAAAAACAAAACATGAGTATTTTCTTTCTTGTGTATCATAAAGAACAATAAATATTACCATCAGTATCAAGGGAGGCTCGGATTATGAATCTAGAGTAGCATCACAACCAGAGTTGGGCAGTATCCAGATAAAAGTATCTACGAAACGAAAAACAAAGATATTCCGAAAAAGATCTAAAAAAAGTATCTCGAGATACTCAAAAATTCATTGTATCTTGTATTTAGATACACATAACTAAAGTATCTTGTGTCTTGAATTTAGATACTTTTTTTTGTATCTTGCCCAACTCTGATCACACCTCGGGTTCAAGCCCCGCTTGCCATAAAAAATTACCCAAGATTGCCAATGTCTTTTCCTGGGGTAGGTAAATGGGAATCATAACCTAATCTACCATCAGTATAGATTTTAGATTAAAATCAGTTGAGAATGATTAACACAAGAGATCAACAATTTAAACCGCGTTCACTTTTTTTTTTTTTGGCATTTTAGGAAACATAAAAGATGAAATGAAAGTTTCACTCTCTCTATCTAATTTTTTTCTTTTTTATGATCATCAATTTTTTTTTTATATCTTTCAAGGTAAAAGTACCTATTAAAGAACGATATTTTATTTTATTATTTATTAATTATTATAACAAAAATATTAATTTTCATAACCTGTTTTTAATTTGAACTTTGAAATACAAATTATTCTTTGGAAGAATAACTCTTTTTTTCTTTTTTGAAATTAGTTCTGCATATTAGGTTTGAATGAAAATTAAATAAATTAGTTTTAATAGGAGTGTAAATATTAGAAGCATTTAAATTCATATTATTTCCGCTTGGAAGAAGCCTGGGTATTCAGGCAAAAATAAAGGAATAAAGAACTTTTTAAAGTTCAATTTTCATGCTTCCTTGTTTTCTTAGTATCTCCATATTCTTTACGTTAATTTGCCTTGTTGTCACCCTATACTGGCAGCCTTCCATTTGTCAGTCTTGGGTCTGTCTTAGGATCAAATTTCCCAATGACTGTGCTGGCAGCATCGACCTTGGGATCACCTTTCGTGCCTCCTCTTGCTAAAGACCTCAAGTGCATAATTTTTTAGGGCGAAGTGCCCCAAGAATTTTAAGGTTCGTGACTGCCTGCTCTAACCTGTATTCGGGTTTTATTTCTTCAAGAATTGAAGCGTTTGTTTGCCTATCCATAGACCTCTTAATACTCTGGTCCAGCATTACATTTCAAACGCATCCATCCTCTTTTTCTTACTATAATTGAAGATAAAATCTTAAATCATCTGGCATAAAACCAATAATTTATTAGTACATATCCCTACATTTATTTGGCTTACTTTTTTCTCATTTTGCCATTGAAATCTTCTGAAGACCACTTTACTCTTATATTTCATAGTAAAGATAGGAGAAATGGTTGCCATGGTAACAAAATATAAATATTTCTCCACACTTATAAATTTTACATCTGCATTCAAATGTTCCGTACTGTCGGGAACTAAATATATGTCGAAACAAAAAAATCTGGTGTGACAAGCACAGAACACAACTTACCTTCGGTAATCTAAAGTTGTGTTCTGTGCTTGTCACACCAGATTTTACATCTTGAATTCTAATATATCGGCGGAAACTAAATATATGTCGTCACGAAAAATCTGGTGTCACAAGCACAGAAGACAACTTTCGATTACCGAAGGTAAGAGAAAGTTGTGTGCTGTGCGACAGGCACACCAGATTTTTTTTTAATAAACGAATGCATAAGTCTCAAAGACCTTTGATGTCACATGCCACCCGGAAAAAAAATAAGAATAGGGGAGAGACTCATAAAACAGAAGATGCTTGTTGAAGTTAGCTTTAAAAGTTCGGAGATTGTAGATTTTGGGAAATTAAGAGGCAAGTACCTTCCAATCGTGGAAGGTCATGGGGATAAAGGAATACTGAAATCGACTAGTTCTATTAGTCGTTAGCTTGGGACTTTAGGATGATGCCTCTCTTGTGTCTCGGTGATATGTAGCATCGGGTGGAATGATGGATTTTAGCTCAGACAACGGAAGAAAGAGCAACAGTAAAGAGATGAAGCCTAATCTATGATCTAATGGTTGAAATGATTGCAGTAAGATAATCATCTCCGATAAGCCTCACCGCATGTTTTGGATAGCGTCATTTGACGGTTCTCTTCAAATCAATAATGGGAATTATATTCGAGACATGACTTTAGCATTATAGTCATTGTCATTTTAGACACTCGATAAGCCACTGGCTGTAGTTTAATAGCACACAATGATAAAATAGTAATATTAATACTATTCGTGTCGTTTTTCAGGTTGTTCAAGGAAGAAACATGTTGCTATGACAATACAGAAATGAAACCGATTAGAACTTAAATTCTGAGGTTAAAGCCTCAAATTCAACTCATGGCAAAAATGTATCCACCTCTATAAATGATGTTTTTGAAAGGGGAATCCCGCACTCGCCGCAGAGACACAAAAAACCGAAATTAATTGATGTATTATCTAATCAATTATATCTTCATACTCACAGTCGTAGGACGTCGATGAACTCGGTGCACTGTAAGATGTTCCTGGATCTGGTCGAGGTCCAGGAACTTGATAATTATTTGAGGGAGGAGAAGGAAGATGCTGAACTGGTGCTCCATATCCAGCATTTGGTAGTGATGGAGTAGCTTGCTGTTTGTAGGGCGGAAATTGTTCTTGCTGATATTGACTTCCACTATTTTGAGAATTTGATGGCGGTGGAGGTGGAGGCACAATGTTTCCATTCTAGAAGCCAAAAAATGCAAGTTAGATATTAATTTTCAACATACATCAATAATATTGATCTATTGTATTTCTAATTCATGGAATTCAAAAATAGAGACTTGACCATTGAAGAGAGGTATAAAGAAGAAATAAACAAATTGATTATGTGGCGATCATTCTACAACGTAAAGGTTTAAAGGGGGTCTTGACTTATTCATCCTCAGTCACAGAATCGAACTTTACCCTCGTTCATTTACCACTCAATCGGCAAGATTGTGGAACAGTTTGTCACAGAATTTGGAGGACTTAATATCTTTAGAGCATTATTAAATAAAATACAGTATTATTATTATAATCTTGCAAAAACTTAAAATCCCACATAGTTTACGAAGATTCCAAAAGAAGGCAGAAATATTATCATTTCTGATTATTGCATGCATCCAATAAATTTTGAATATTTTGCTTCTGTTTTGTAAGATATTTGTGCACACTTTATAAATAAAAGTAGACATCAAAGCCCTGCTGAATTTCGGCTGAGTGGTTCCCCGAGATTCCTCTGGAAATTTTCCACAACCAAAAAGAGAAAGATGATATTGATTTTGATTTATTTCTATTTTTGTAACGCTAAGCTCCAAATTATTTTGATGTTTTTCTTTTTGTTCCAGGTAAGCAAGCCTTCTGTTTTCCTCTCGGTGAGTTTAGATTATTTTTATTCAAAATATATACAATAAAAAATGACGTTAATATCAATATTCCTTTTTTTTTTTTGATAGAATTTAATTAAAAATTCAAAATAAATAAATGATTCTATTTAAAGTAGTATAGATTAAAAAAAGCAACCTTTTTGTTTATCTTGCATTTTTTTTTCATAAACGTATTTAATATTAAACTAAGCATTTTTAAATTAATTCAAATTTATTAGCTAAACGTTATATGTATCTAGGGGGCTTTAAAAGGTCAACAATTCAGGAATTCATTCTTCTATGAATAATAACGACAATGAACTGGTGTGAACACACACGCCTTCGATGGGCTGCGACCACTGGATCCTCCTTCGGCGGTCCAGTTTATTGCCAATTTGGGATATTTTTTTGTTGCAATGCAAGTGTTAAGATGTTGGGAGACTGGGCAGAGCACAAAAGGGTCTAATTATGTCTGTTTAAAGGATAAGTCGTATGCCTATCTCTTCTTTTTTTCAGCTGCTGCGTAGCTCCTCTCACAGCTCCTAGTCGTATACCCAGAAAGCTGGTAACAGAGCAACTAACTACCTCTCTAAATTTTGGTTACCGGATTTTTCATAGTATCTGGAGATACTAAGAAGATGGAATTACTCTAAGATTAGAAAGAGGGTAATTAGGAATATTCGATCATGAGGTAGGCATGATTTGATATCTGGTGTGTGTGTTCACCGCAAACGTGCATACTACAGTAACAACAGTAACAAGTGTGTATCTTATTAGACTGCGATTACGAGCCGAAATTTAGCTTCTTTTATCTCTCTGGTCCTGAATAGGTCAGATTTAGAGCATTGTAAGCCGACCTAGCTCAGACGTTGAACCCTGAGATTATATATCATTTCCTAATAGGCCCTAACTTTTATTCCCATTAGGTCCGACTTGTGCAATAGATCTACTTTGAAGCCTCAAGTCCTACTATAGGAGGCTCAATGTTGTGGGATTTGAATTTTGACTCTGGTAGTCAGGGCCGGAACAAGGAGATTTTTTAGGGGGGGGGCAAAATTTAATTGGCCGTCCCCTCCTTAAAAGTTTCTAGACAAAATTCATATCATTTTACCTTTTTTTTAGTAAATCTTTCTTTAATTGCCGCCCCCTGATATCGGCCGCCCGGGGCACACGTACCCACTGCCCCCCTAGATCCGGCCCTGCTGGTAGTAGACATTTCTATTAAAATAATAATTACTTTACAAACGAGACCTGGTCCCTTAGAATTATTTAATATTCTCCAAGATATTGCATTTTATAGATGATGTACAACAAGTATGCGGTCTCCATTATCAACATCCAACTCATCATCGATCACTGCTAGTTACTGTATATAATGAAGAGGTAAGTTAAAATTAAAATTTAAAATAACTAGTCAGATGTTTATCTTTAATGATATTTTTTTATTCTCTTGGCGATCGATTTCGCTATTTATAGCATCATCAGGCCAGCTGGAAAAGCAAATTATAATTAAAAAACTTGAATAAAATACATTCATATAAATTATCTTTTGTGGTGTTCAAATACATAAATATACATAATGAGAAAAAATTACTGTATATAATGTGACTGAATAAAAGTCTTTTAATGCCCGCTTGCACTTAACACATTTTAGATCTTAAGCTCGTCATACATCTTATAATTAAATTTGAAACGTTATGCTAACAGGAAATGGAGTCTTAAGATTCACATTTCGCTTTTTAGGTTATGGAAACTATTTAGACCCTCAAGGTGAGCTTAAGATATGTTGATGCAACCGGTCATAAAATTTCCATAAAATGGTAAAAGAGACCATGAATCCTGTAGGTTCCATTTTTGTTCCACACTGGAACGAAGAACTGACTTCATAAACCTGAATAGATCTTCAAATGTATTTAGGACTTCCATTAAAAAAAAAAAAAATAAAGGAACTTCCCCTGGTCTAAAGGCATCCAATTCAATTTAAGATAAAATGGTGTAATGTGGCACATCAATAATGATTAAACACACGAATTGAAGACTCTGTCAAGTTATAAATTCAATTCCTTTCTTTCTGAGAGTGTCATCATTGTAGATAAGCAACCAATCGGAGTTAAGGTGCGTTCACACCGGGACCTGACTTGAATTGAGTTGAGTCCGGTGGCGGACCCAACCTATGTATTCCTATGGAGGTGCACACACTGCGGAGCTACGTCACGATACGGACTCTTGTGGCTAACCAATTTTGTTGGATCGGGACCTGACTCCGGCTGTCTGAGGATCCAACATGGCCGACCTTTTCAATCAGCTGTTTGATCGGTTCCTTAATAAAGACATTTTTGGCAATATAAGGCTTTATTTAAGTAATAATAATACAAATAAATAATAATAATGAGATAACTTCTATTTTTTTTTATTAAAAATTGCAGGAAATATATGTTAAGTCAAAACAAAGAGATTCCAAATTTTTTTTTAAATTAATAAAATATTATTTTTTAAATAGTCAATTAAGAAATATTTTTTACTTAAAATTTAGTAAAAATATTTCTTGATATAACGATAATTAGTTTTATTAAGTTTATTTAGAAATAAATTGCTGGGAAGGAATATAGTATCATTCAAGTAAAAAAACATTGTTTACACCGACGACATACTTTAATACCAAATAACAGAGAAGTAAGATTACGTCACTCCAGTCAAGTTTTAGTGTGTGACTCCTCTTAATTCGGTTAGAACTCCAGTCAGTAAACACAAGTCAGCCGGACTCCTGATCTAACAGACCTATTATTTTTTTGGAATTTCTCCGTTATTTTAATTATTACATTCAAAGTTTTCTTATACGAATTTGTTGTAACATTTTATGTTAGCAGCATTTCAACCATCAAAGAGGGATTAATATCCCCCCACAGAGAGAGGGTTCGTTCAATAAAATAATGACCTGTACTAGTACTAGTACATATAGAAGAAAAAAATTAATAGCTTTAATGAAATTAATAATAGCGGTATTAAAATATGGAATCCACTAAAGGGAAATAAAACTAGAAGACCATTCTATTATTGGCCATGCAAAGGTATAACTATGAGTTATAGATAAGATTACAATACTATAATAATAATACTGTATATAGGATGATTATTAAAGGATTGAAAAGTATAGGGTGAATAGAAAGAAATACACCTTTTAACTTTCTTTTACCTATATATATATATATATATATATAGAGAGAGAGAGAGAAAGTATTGGATTCATGTCAAAAATTCGATGTCGAGATTTTGATGGAAATACACGTTTTAAGGTCCCCTGAATCCAAAAAAGTTTTTTTTTTTTGCGACATGGTCTGTCTGTATGTCTGTGTGTCTGGGTTTAATTTAAAGCATGAAGGAATTGAGCTAGGAGGTTGAAATTTTATATTTAAGTTAGACACCCACCTAGGGCGTGAAAATAAGCTTTTAATCAAAATCGACCATACTGATAAACTTTTTCAGTTTTTTTTTTTTCGATTTTTTCAAAATTCGCTCCAAGGATTTTGATTAAAATTCAAAAATCAATTATTTTTTAGATTCTCTTTAAAATGTATATTATCATTTTGCTCTTAAAATTGTTTGACGACTAATTTACTCTTGTACTTCATAGGAAAGTTAGGAGAAATGGTTGCCATGGTAACAAAATATAATTTTTTATTTTTTTTTTTTTTTTTTTTATTTATTTATTGGCTGTTGGCCAGAGGCCATCCCGCCAGTTTCCAAAATTACATTATAATATAATACAATTATAAAAAGTTTATATAATACATTAATATAAAAAAAAAAAGAAATTTAGTACAAACAAGTTTCTCCAAAATTAAATACTTCAGAAAAAAAAACAAGAAAAAACATTAATACAAAAAACATAACTAAAAATATCATTATTTCGGATCAGAGTGTGATATGACTATTGAGAGTATAAGTGTATATAGCATGAATAATATCTTGATGAGGAAACTGGAGAATTTGCTGGTAGGTGGGCGGACTTCTGAAATGTAGTTCTATAGCTTGTGTAAGGTGTGACCGGAAACTATTGAGGTGTGGGCAGTGCAGTAACATATGTTCCGGAGTAGCTATTGAGGAGCAGCTGCATTCAGGAGACTGTACTATTTTGAATCTATATAAGTGGGCCGGTGCTCTGGTATGATTTACTCTCATTCTGTTAAATATGCATATAGCTGGTCTATTAGCGGTATCTAACTCACGGAACCATGGGGGTGCTAAATTCTGCTTTATTTTCCGTAGGGATGATCCTGTGGGTTGATGAGGGTTTCTCCACTCCTGAAGCCACTCATTTTTATATTGGTTTTTGAATAAGCTAAATATGTCACTCCATGGCATTGCCAAAGGTAAGTGTTGACCGGCATCAGCAGCTCTTTTGGCCAAAAAGTCCGCTATTTGATTTCCATGTGAAGTAAAATGGGCCTTTATCCAAGAGAGATATACGAGGTTGCCGTTGTTTGCTATTTCCATAATTAGTTTTACTATTTCTAGTTGAATATTGCCTATCTTTCCTCCTTTCTTTATAGCTTGAATACTCTGTAGGGCACTCTTGGAATCGGAGAATATAATTGATGTTTTAATGGCATTTACTTTAATATACACCAATGCCTCCCGAATCGCCACTAGTTCTGCTGTGTATATGGAAGCTTCTGTAGGCAGTTTGTACAAGGCGTGCATATTAGCTGAGTAATCTAAAAATGCACAGCCTGTTTTATTGTAGTACTTCGACCCGTCTGTAAATAATATTCTATCAAAATTCCCTTCCCTAAAATCTATTTCATTCAGGTATATGTGGCAGGTAAAGTTTAAGATTTGAGGCGATATTTGTAATTTCGGTTCTATAGAATATTTCTCTATCTTGAAATTTTTTTCTTGGAATGCCAATGAAATTGAAGCAAGAAGTGGTATTTTTGTAGTAGGAGAATTTATAAAGTATCTCTCTAGCTCCGAAATCGCGTTTATAGTAGGATGAAAAAATTTACCTTTTCTTTTGATGAAGAACTTTACCGCTAGGCTTTTTCTCCTATTCCATAATGGGGGTTCATTGGCTTCCACTAGTATGGCATTTGTTGGTGTAGTCCTTAAATATCCCAGACAAATACGTAAAGCCTGATATTGTATTCGATCTATAGTCACCAAATTCGAGTTTGCACCTGAGCTATACAGAAATGATCCGTAATCTATTTGAGCACGAATAGTCGCCCTATAAAGAGTCAGCATAGTTAATGGATCAGCACCCCACGAGAATTTTGCAATGACTTTGAGTAATCTCAAGTTGACTGCGCATTTCTTCTTTAGTGACAATATGTGCCCTTTCCATGTCAGCTTTGAATCCAAAGTAAGTCCAAGATATTTTACATTTGCGACAATAGGGAATTCAACTGATCCCAAGCAAATATCTATCCATCCAGGGATTCTCCTCTTTGAAAAAATACAGACTGAAGACTTGGAATTTGCTATACTCAGACAATTTTTCTCAAGATATTCGACTATTGTGTAAACTCCTATATCTATATTTTCTATTGCTTTGTCAAAGTCTCGTGAAGTTGAATACACCACAATATCATCCGCATATTGTAACACTTGACAGCTATTATCTAGAATATTATGCAAATCAAAGGTATAGCATACAAATAATAGCGGGCTCAAGATTGACCCCTGAGGGACCCCTTTATAACAGGTTCGAGATGACGTGACAATCCCATTAACAACTATCTTGATATTCCTGCCATAAAGAAGGTTGAAAATTAAGTTTGCGCTTCGATTGCCTATACCTAAATATTTCAGTTTGTTTCGCAAAATATACAAATTGATATTATCATAAGCACCCTCTATGTCAAGAAATAGAGCCGCTGTATATGCCTTAGCCTCAAAAGATTTTTGAATATCACTGACTAAAATAGCCAGATTATCCATGGTCGACATTGCAGTTCTAAAACCAAATGAGTGGTGAGGGAGCTTATAATTATTTTCTAGAAAATATTGTAGACGAAATTTAATCAATTTCTCAAATGTTTTCAGCAGGCATGAGGCCAGGGCTATCGGCCTATAAGAAGAACCCAAGTTCTTATCTTTTCCAGGTTTCAAAATAGGTAACACGATAATATTCTTCCATGAGATAGGTATATAATTAGAGATTCTCATTTCATTATAAATATCCAACAGGAAAATTATTGCTTGGACAGGAAGAAATTTTATAAAAGGATATACAATTTGGTCAAGCCCAGGAGCGGTTTCTGGAGCCAAATTAATTACATATTCAAGCTCACTTAGAGAAAAAGGTAAGCCTATTATTTCTTGACTATCCATTTCTAATGCTCGGTCAAAATTTTGATCTTCTGGAACATAAGGCGGAACTAATTTATTTAGAAACTCTTCTATTACTTCAGAGGAAGGGTTAATTATCTTTCTTTTTATACCTTTAATACTGTTAAATTTGTTCCATATTTCCTTAGGTGTAGTGTATCTGTTTATTGAAGCACAGTAGTTAGTCCATGATTTTCTTTTATTTTCTTTTAGTATTTTCTTTGCATATGCTTGTGATCTTTTTAAGCTCAGAAAATTCTCTAAGTTTGGGTTGGATTTATATTTTGCGTGAGCCCTTTTTCTATTTTTAATCACCTCTGCACACTCAGGCGACCACCAGCAAACTGACTTACTTTTATAACTTATTTGAGTAGTTTTAGGGACGGCTATGCTAGCTCCTGTTATAATAGCATTTTCTAAAAAGTTGTATTTTTCTTCCAAAGACACTAAGTTTGGCTTATTTTGAAATTTTTGACTAATGGTCGTTTTATATACAGCCCAGTCCGCCTCTTTCAATTTGTATTTGGGAAGCGTGTTAACCGTATTTTGCAGGTAAGTATTCTCTTTGGTAATCCAAATAGGATAATGGTCCGATCCTAATGTATCTTCCATTACCTCCCAAGACAGTAAAGGGTATACATTAGCTGATGCCAATGATATATCTACTATAGAAGGATTTACTGACCCAAACGATAATCGGGTAGCCGACCCATTATTTAAAGGTATAACATTAAGTTGGTCAGCCAAGTCCTCTAAAATTTCCCCTTGTCTATCTCGAAACGAGCATCCCCACTCTGGAGAGTGACAGTTATAGTCGCCAAGAATCAACCTAGGCGGTGGGAAATTTGTTAGTTGATTTTTCCATCCCAATACCGAAAGCGTGTATCCCGGTTGGCAATACAATGAGACAATACTGATGGTAGTCTTATCCATGAACGTGATAGTTGCTCCACAGATCTGTACTTCATCTGTTGAGATACAGTTAATCACTTCATAGTCAAGGCATGGGTGAATGAGAAGTAACGCCCCTCCCCTCCCATCCCTTCTATCCGCTCTTATCACATTATATGGTTGGATATTAAAGTCTCTATCTGGTTTGAGCTTAATAGATCGTTTGTTTTTTTCCGCCTTTTCTTCTTAATTATGAAAATAAAATTATTATTACTACTATTCCAAACCAGTGCCTGCTTGAGGATTTGTTTACATTCATGGAATACACAAATGAAAAGAATAATTAGATATTTCTCTATACATTTCCTATGGGAGAAATCGTAACTTTAAAAATTAATACTCAAAAAGTTATGGGAATTTCGGGATGAAAATAATTTTCCTGTAATCCCGAGAAGGTCCTTTTTATGCAAAAAAAATTCATTTCAAAATTCCAACGGGAAGTTGCCTAAATAGAGCGTGACAGACAGACAGACGGACATTAGTGAATTATATATATAGATTATCAGGGCCGGTCTAACAATAAGAGCAAAATGCTGTCTATGCAAGGATGAACTTTGGAGCCTCTTACAATGAGAGTTGTTAAATAAAACATATTGTTTTACATTTTTTTAAGCCTCAATAGGTAGGACAAAAGTTATACAAATTTAATTTCCATTGAAAAGTCCATATTTAAATTTTTTACTATGTAAGAATGTAAGGTTTTTATTATTTTTACTTTCTCGTACCCTATATATGAAATATATAGGAGAGAAAGTATTACGATCATGTCAAAAATTCGATGTCGAGATTTTGATGGATATACATGTTTTGAGGTCCCCTGAGTCCAAAAAAAGTGGGTCCCGCAAATTGGTCTGTGTGTGTGTCTGTGTGTCTGTGTGTCTGTGTGTGTGTAACGATTTTTAGCATGAAGGAATTGAGCTAGGAGGTTGAAATTTTATATTTAAGCTAGGTACCTTTGAAGAATCTCAAAATAAGCTTTTGAACAAAATCGGCCAAAAAGTACTAGTACTTTACTGATGTACTTTTTCAGTTTTTTTCGATTTTCTCAAAATTCCCTCCAAGGATTTTTTTAAATTCATAAATCAACTATTTTTTAGATGCTCTTTAAAATGTATATTCTCATTTTGCCGTTGAAATCTTCTGAAGACCACTTTACTCTTGTTCTTCATAGGAAAGATAGAACTGGTTGCCATGGTAACGGAATTTAAATCTTTTTCTTTTTATTAGATTAAAAATCAATTATTATTTAAATTCCCATTTTACTTTCTCGTTTTTTATTTTTTTTCTGTCTTTAATTGTTTCCGGGAAAACATATATCATTCTCTCTCTCTCTCTCTCTCTCTCTCTCTATTTTAGAAAACAGTATCTCCAATGTGATAATAATGAAATACAATATAATATTAACAATAATGTT
The DNA here is from genome assembly GCA_023213315.1 of Euborellia annulipes. NCBI lineage: Eukaryota > Metazoa > Arthropoda > Insecta > Dermaptera > Anisolabididae > Euborellia > Euborellia annulipes. Next base: position 38,348 of record JAKCPI010021417.1, read on the forward strand.
AAACTAATTTAAATATTAAACTTTTATGTACAAATCTTATTATCTCATTTGGATAATGCAAACTGTAGCCCTTTGCCCATTGTTCTTAAAAATTCTTTTCTTTTTTTTTTTTTTTTCTCTCACTTGCAAACATTATCGCCTGTCTCTCCGCCTTCTCTCATAGGCCTAATGTTAATTTCCTATAGGGATTTGTATGTTAATTTCGATTCAAAAGGGGGTCCCCTTTGGAACTTTTTAGGCATTTAAAATTTTTTTTTCCAATTCTTATGAAATTTTGTATTTATTTACGATTCTATATGTGTATAAAATGTCCAAATATGGGATTAAAATTTTGAAAAATAACCATAGTTTATTTGAAGCAGTCAACATTTAAAATGCAAGTTTGAAACTAAGGTGCTATCGGAAACTAAATATATCTCGACACAAAAATCTGGTGTGACCAGCACAGTGCCCAACTTTCTCTTACCGAAGGGTAAGAGAAAGTTGTGTGCTATGCGCCAGTCCACCAGATTTTTAACAGCCACACATCGCCTGCGCCTTAGGCCGGCCCTGATTATTATTATAGGAATTTTTAATTGAATCGTTTATTTCAGAAACCACCTAAGCGACAAAATTTAAAATCATGTGTTTTTGGTGCTACTGTACAATTTAAAGGTAAATACATCTTTTAGATTATCCCAATAGCATGTTTTTGATTTGGTAAAAAATATTTGAAGGAGACTGGAGCCTATACTTAAGGTGCGCGTCTCGAAAAGCCGTTAGAAAGCTTTTGACTACCGAGTTCCTCTAGGCGGCAAGAGATGGCGTTAGTATTCCCCATAGGGAAAACAAGGGACAAATTGCATTTCATTCTAGACTTTCCAGCTAATTAATTAAAGGCAAAAAATTAATTATTTTTTAACACAGTGATTACTAATTTAATTATCTACAACTTATACAGCTCCTTTTTTAAAAATATCTTTTATTTAATGCGATTAATCTAAAAAAAAATTTTTTTTTTTCGAAAATCAAAAAAAGGGCTTCTATAAGTTCTAGATATTTTAAATAACTTTAATTTAAAAAAAAAATTTGAGGTCGATAGCTTCAAAGATGTGGCCGCTGGGAAAGTCCCAAAATTAGCACCCCCAGACGCGCACCTTAAGCTGCAAAACAGTTTTCTTTAGTTTTCCGAAAGTTGAAAAAAGCGCACTTAGGTGGTTTCTGAAATAAACGATTCAATTATAGACCACATTTGTATTAAATACTGTACAACGTTTGGATTGCTTACTCTGCGGTCGTTTGCAAGTACTGTACACTTGCTCCAACTCAAGTGAAATGTCGTAGCAAGTTACAGAGTAGGGCCTACCCAGAAAACGACTGCAGAATAAGCAGTTGAAGCGTTGCACAGTATTTCTATTTTTAATAAATATTTAATAACGAATTTGGTCTATAATTAAAAACTCCCACAATACTTGTAAAACGTCCTCCGGTAAGCATTGATATTATGTACTTGGATATTTATATAATTAAATTTAACCCCTAACTGGCCTATGTTATAATGTATTTTATAGCAATGTTCTTGTAATATTTATTTTGTAATGTAAAATATTGTTGTATTATGGACGTGAAAAATAAAGAAAGGTATGACTGAAGTCAAACAAAAAAAAAAAAAAAAAAAAACTGGCCTCTGAAGCCAAAAAGGTAAAAAAAAAAACTCCTGGGTTTGCACTTAACGAGTCAATGGATCAAGTGACATCTGACCCCAGAATTCGATTTCTACCAGTATACAAATGTTTCTCTCTTTAAAGCTATCTCCTGATTATGCAGTAATTATAAAATAATTTATTATCCATATTTTTTGGTACAGTATTTAAAAAAAACTTTTTCATTTGAAAAAGTTTACCTAGAAGTATTTTTTGGTTAAATTCAAAGTTGTTAAAGACTTGCTATTGTTAACCCTTACTAATTCCTTAAAGCTCTCTCCTCCTCAAATGCAGAGGTCTCCCTCCCCTCCGTCTTACCTTGTAAAAAGCATGGGGGAATTAACACTTGGTTAACGGAATTAAGGCCCATATAAATGTGCATACATTAAACATGGAGTTTCATTAGTATTTCTTTCACAGCCCTCTTTCTACACTTAAGACATATTATTCTTGTATACTCTACGTTTACTGTACGTTAATGGACGTTAAATTGAAATTCTTAGAACCGCAGTTTTAGAAAGAACTCCCCCTTTGGTTGAAGATCTATGTTTTTACAAACGGTTCTCAAGTAATTAAGGCAAATTCTTTTAAAATTCACAAATGTAATAAGCATTTTTGTTTCAGAGAATTTTTTTTTTCATTTTTTACTTTTTATTTTTCTTCTTTTTAAAATATAATTATTTTAAAAATTTAAAATAAAAGATAAACTTGAATTTATAAAATATTTAATGTGTTATAAGATTTAATTAAATTTTCATTTTATAAAAAAATCTAGTGTGACTGGTCGCACAGCACAAGACTTTCGACTACCTTCGGTAATTCTCCTATCTTTCCTATGAAGTACAAGAGTAAAGTGTGCTTCAAACATTTTGAGGGCAAAATGAGAATATACATTTTAAAGAGCATCGAAAAAATAATTGATTTTTGAATTTTAATCAAAATCGTTGTAGCGAATTTTGAAAAAACGCAAAAAAAGTGAAAAAGTACATCAGTAAAGTACTAATCCTTTTGGCCGATTTTTGTTTAAAAGCTTATTTTCCCTCTCCGGGGGGGGGGGATGTCTAACTTGAATATAAAATTTCAGCCTCGTAGCTCAATTTCTTCATGCTTAAAATCGAACACGGACAGACATACCCAGATACAGATAGAAGACACACAGACAGACCAAGTTGCGAAAATTTTGAAAAAAAAAATATTTTTTAGAGAAAGAAATTCTAAAATTCAAGCCCATATTTGAAAATATTATTACTTTCTCTTACCTATGTATATATGTAATATATATATATAGAGAAAGTATTGGATTCATGTCAAAAATTCGATGTCCGAGATTTTGATGGATCTTCACGTTTTGAGGTCCCCTGAATCCAAAAAGTGGTTTTCGCGACATGGTCTGTCTGTCTGTGTGTGTGTGTGTGTGTGTGTGTGTGTGTGTGTGTTCAATTTTAAGCATGAAGGAATTGAGCTAGGAGGATGAAATTTTATATTTAAGTTTAATACCTCCCGGGACCGGAAAAATAAGCTTTTAATCAAAATCGGCCAAAGAGTACTAGTACTTTACTGATGTACTTTTTCAGTTTTTTTTCGATTTTCTCAAAATTCGCTCTAACGATCTTGATTAAAATTCAAAAATCAATTATTTTTTAGATGCTCTTTCAAATGTATATTCTCGTTTTGCCCTCAAAATTGTTTGAAGACCACTTTACTCTTGTACTTCATAGGGAAGATAGGAGAAATGGTTGCCATGGTAACAAAATATAAATATTTTCCCATGTTTATAATTTTGACATCTTAAATTTCTAATATATTGGCGGAAACTAAATATATTTTGACACAAAAAATCTGGTGTGACAAGCACAGAACACAACTTTTGATTACCGAAGGTAAGAGAAAGTTGTGTGCTGTGCGCCAGTCACACCAGATTTTCTAATTAAAAAAAAAATTAATTCAACAAAATTCAAAAAAAAAATCATCTCAACAAAATTCAAAAAAAAAAAATTCATCTCAACAAAAAAATCTTTTCAATCTAAATTTTAATGGCTTAAATAAGAATGCCTGGGCCCCAATAAATATATACAGTATTAATAAATTATAAGTATCGTTTAAGTCTTAAATGGCCTAAGTTGCCGTATGTGAATGTGAGAGTGAGTGAGAAAAAAGTGTGAATGCTAAAAAAAAATCTAAATTTTAAAGCTTAAAAAACCCAATTTCAAAACCTCAATGGATAAATCTACAGTCATAGCGCCAAGTAAATTTTGTTAATTGCTTTACTTTTTATTTTATTGACAAACCCAAACTTGGTTGAAAATATACCTATATCCAAGAAGTGTCTTGAGGAATGCGTCTCTGATCATTCCTGTACTTATTAAATATTCTCTCACATAAACGCAATAATGTATTAATAATACTACTTTCTATTAAAATTAAAGTGCGTATTTTACTTCTTAGTATTGTAAAAAAAAATTAAAATTCTCAAATGAAAGCTAAAGATGAAAATTTAAAACAGAAATTATTAAGTTATTTATAATTTAATGGCTTCGTCTAAGGCGTACCTAATTTTGCTTTGAAAAATAACGAAAAAGACATAAGCTAATAATTATTAAAAGCTCTAATTAAATATTCTTTTTTTTTTTTTTTAAGCAATATTTTGTTTTGATAGAAAAAAAATTAATTTCCTAAACCTGTCAAGCATGTTTATAAGCAGCTTCCGGATCCATCTCAAAGATGTAATCATCTCAAATACATCTATATATATTTATACAATTAAAGAAGACACACCCAAGGAATCGGTTGCACCATCAACCCCGCCCACGCGCCTATACCACACACACCTGTAAGACACTCAGGTAGACCTTCCTAATTGAGAGATGCCGACTTCGAGATGTGTGGCCCTCATGTCGAACAAATCACAAATCCTTAATCAAACCCTGCCTTCTAATTTCATTTTATAATTATTTATTTTTTTTTAATATTTAATAATATATTATGTGCATCCTATTACATTGATAAATCATAAAAACAACAACATAAAAAAATGCCATTTTTGTCAACCATTAATTTTTTTTTTTAACTAATTAATGTTTTATGGAAAGAAATCATTTTCATATATTTCATATATCAAAATAAACTGTGATAAGAGGGATTTTTTTTAAATAAAATTGATTTATGAGGCTATTTCTCAAATTTAGTATAGAATCGTGTCTCATATCACTTTCAGTATTTCTTTCCCTCGCTATTATACCTTAATAATGCATATGATTAGAGAAAAAATATTTATTTTAAATAAAATATTCAAAATATGAATAAAGTGTATAAATCAAAATTTGAAATTTAATGAAACTATCAAAAAATCCTGGCAAATAATGATTTGATTTAGACAGAAATTGAAAAAAACACTTCTAATACTGATTTAAAAAAAAAAAATGTTTTTCAAAGGCTCCATCCTTCCTCGGGGGAGTTCTATTCCTTCTTCCCCTTGCAGGGTCGGCGGTTCATGGGTTTTTACGACCGGGAAAGAATAGAAAAGGCCGGCCCGTCACACGGCCACCTGTTGAAAATAAAGAAAGGAAGAGTCTGACATGCAAAGAACAGAAGTACTGCCAGTCCGCAGCTAGGGCCCACAAGATGTGGGCCCCTGATCAAGTATGAGAGAATATATATTCATGATAATTTAATAAAGAAATAAATAAACATTAACCATATTCAAGTTCATCGGCTATTTTTGATACACGTAGGCCTATAGAGAATATATGGACTACAAATTTCAATTTTATTAATTAATATTATATATAAATATTTAAGGCCTTTATTTCCACCGAAACATTTCAGCCAGCACCTTAAATTTTAATCTTTAATTTCGTAATTCTGTAAAATTAATTTTACATTTGAATATTAATATCTCAATAATATATAAAATATCAACCTCAGGAGCCTCACACCTTGTGGGTACGTGGATGGCGACCACGAGCTGCCCGAGCTGGGACTGGCAGTACTTCTTTATGTTCTTTGAAAGTCAGTCAGTCTCTTTCCTTCTAAATTTTCAATAGTCGTCAGATCGTGCGACGGGTCGGTCTGTTCGATTCCTTCCTGGTCTCAAAAACCCATGCCCGCAGACCCCGCACCGCGGGATTAAGGAGAAGAAAGAAGAAGAAGAAGAATATTAATATTTGATTCTTATTTAAATTAGTAAATCATACGTAGTAATTGATGTTTTATGCAAGTTTAAACGTCTCTGATTTCCAGGAAAACTTACGTAACATCGATTCCATTAGATAGTAATAATCTATAGATGCTCTGTGAAATTTGTTGATGGTTATTAACGGAATGGTGGGGTATTCTTATGACTCAATGACCCAACGGACAAGTTTCAAAATATAGTCTCTTCAACATAAGAATTAATGTAGCTTAAAAGATTTATTTGATTTTGTGATAACCATGTCATTTGGGTTGCTTATATTTCAGAATTGAAAACATTTTTTGCAATTTAAGATCATCTCCTTATATAAATAATTAAATTTTATAGACTAGCAAAAGGATTTTAGGAAAAAACTTTGTTCTATTATGATGATAAGGTGAAAACGGCTACTAAAGAATTTATGCAAAACATTATGGGAATATGTTTTCATATTTTTCTACATTTGAACACATATGATTATTTATTCTAACTATTAACATGCTTTTTTTATCTTTATAAAAACTGTTTTGTATTAATAATTTTAATCATATTTAAATAAATAAATGGATGTTGAAAGGTTTAGTCGATAAATGGACTTCTTATTTTTCAAAGGGGCCACGCAACTTCCGGCAAAATAAAATTAATTAGGAATCTAAATAAGATTATTATGCAAAAAATATACTTTATGTCATGATTATAAACGTAGTATAATATTAAAAAAAAAATCCACCTTTGCAAAGGAGATTGTGCTATTTTACGACACGAGAGAGAAATGTAAATTGCAAAAGACATTAATTTGATATTATTTTAAAAATTTCAATGCGTTTACTGATTGATTCATTAAAACTTGAATTTAATGGCAAAGAAAAATATCATTACAGGAGATGAATTTTGATGGGAGATTATATTAATCAAACACAAAAAATCTATCCATAAAATTAGATAGCATTTTTTTTTATAGAAAGTTGTTTTTACTTTTGATATACCGGTAAAACAAAATGAAATTGAAGATATTAAATTTCAGTAAGCTCTGGGTAGTTTTATGATTTTTTTATATAAATTAAATTTTTCTATTATTTATCCTATTAATTTTAATTAATAATAAGATGGTACATTACTTGCTAAGATAGTGCCTGCTGATTCTCAACCACTGTCATCACTTAGTGTCGCCAAATACTTGAATTTTAGAAACGTATATAAAATATGTATTATTAACTAGTAATTAATCTCTAAATAAACGTACTGTTGTTTTTGTAGTAAGCTTAGATATTATTTTAATTTATTAATATATTCAAAATTATTATCATAAACTATTTTAGCCAGTGTGTAAGTAAACAACTTTTAAACTTATCTTTTTCTTTGTATACCGCCAAATTTTGAAATCGGGAAAGTGTGCCGCGACAAAAAAAAAAAAGGTTGAGAATCACAATCAATATGCTTGTTTAGATTGTCATGTCTGTTGATGAACTAGACAATTTTCAAAACTATTTAATTAAAATATATTTGAAAAAAATTAATTATCATTAGACATAACAAAAAATTGTCTATCAAGAAAGTCATTTTAATAAAAAAATCTATCGCAAAAATGTTTAATAAGTTAATATAATTTTTTGTAAAAAAATCTGAAATAAAAATTTAAAGTAAACATATTTATTCACACATTTTATTGTAAAAACACTTGAGAGCTTTTAAAAATATGAATATGATAAAAGAATCAATATAAAATATGTAAACAAAAAATTGCATGTCTAGTAATAATTAATTTGACGTCATACTAACCTTACAAAATAATAATTGCTCAAATTTATCTTTTATCAAATAAAACTATTATATAATTAAAAAAATTTACGTTAAGAATTTATTTTAAAAAATTAAAAAAATTAACGAATCATTTATAAAATAATCAATTAAAGCTAAAATGCCTCATTTTAGTTCAGTGATCCTAACTAAGCTCAAAAGATTAAAGCAGAGTGGATGCGCATATTTGAAGCTCCGAACCAATAGCAAAAATACCGAAAAGACTATAATTTTAATAATAAAGCAAGATATTTTAAATTTTACTATTTTCATTCAATGTTTGGCATTGAAATAGTTTATAATAATAAAAAACTTCTCACTATAATTAACTTTCTATGTATTAAAAAAATATCAATCTACTATAATATGCATAAAGTTATTAATTAATCTTTTTGTTCTTAAATATTAAAATTAATCATACTTCTAAAGTTAAATTATAATTAGTATTGAACAAGCTCAAGTTTTAATATAATTCACTCCATCTCAGGTCTATAATATAGTTTAATGACGCAGAACGCTATTTAAAGTGATTAGTGTAAATTAGTGGCTGTGTTCCGTCCTAAAATTAAGCTGTAGTGGCGTAGTTACAGTTTGCAAGCCAGTTTGTGTTATATATAGAACTTTAACAATTTTTTTTATTGTTCTTGTTTTTTAAAACTTATTACTTTTTCGGTGGCCATTCTATTTCTTTTTTTTTTAAATACAAATTTTTATCAGTAATTAAGAATTATTTAAGATTAATAATAATGTATTATGAATATGAAAAATATATAACAGCTCAATTTTTCGAAATATCTATATACGATATATGTTGCAAGTTAAAAGAATCCCAAAAATTAAAAAAAAAGATGTTGATAATAGAAGTGGCTGTTCAGCGATTAGAATGATGAAGGAAGAGAGGATGTCAGCCAAAAAGGAGCCTCTATTGAATAAAAATCTCCAATTAGAAGACGTTTCGGGTTTAATTAGATAAAACCATCATCAGTTCTTTAGAGATTATTGGCAATCTCAAGGTGTACAACATTGAGATGCAGATAGAGTTGTTATATATAAACATATACAAAATTATATAAAAATACAAAATTTGCATATCAGTTGTCAGATGTTCATCAGTCAACAGGGCCAAGTGATATACATATCATATCGTATACATACATATACATATAGGCCTACATATCATATCATATACATTTGAGACTTGGCCCTGTTGACTGATGAGCATCTGACAACTGATATGCAAATTTTGTATTTTTATATAATTTTGTATATGTTTATATATAACAACTCTATCTGCATCTCAATGTTGTACACCTTGAGATTGCCAATAATCTCTAAAGAACTGATGATGGTTTTATCTAATTAAACCCGAAACGTCTTCTAATTGGAGATTTTTATTCGATAGAGGCTCCTTTTTGGCTGACATCCTCTCTTCCTTCATCATCATTCTAATTAAAAAAAAATCCTAATGTTTGTGCTATAGAATATATGTGGAGCTGAGATGCAAAACTATCCTTATCCACCAAGCACTTTTTTTGATAAATCGAAAAAACTATATATTCATTTTAAAAAATAGCGCGAAAACATTCATGGGTTTAAAGCAAGTAATTTGGGCAAGTTTCACTAGGAGGCATGTATAAATAAATTGATAAAAATATGTTGGACAAGAAGAGTTTTGCAGCTCAAAATTATACATAGGCGCATGGGGGGGGCCAGACTTCTTGTTGGGGGGGGGGGCCCCCCGTGTGGGGGAGGGGGGGGGTTTTGAATTTATATACATATTATTTTTTTTTTTTTTTTTTTAAAAAAAAAAAATTAAATTGATGGAGGGGGGGGGGGGTTAAAAAAAAATTCCCAATGGGAAAAATATATATTTGCTTGTTTTTTTTAATTTTTAGGACCAGCCAGGGGGGGGGGCAACGCCGTCCCCCCTGCCTCCCCTGGCTACGCCCATGCATAGGCAGTTTTGAAACTGACTACTTAGAGGAATATATTTATTTACTTAGAAGGAGAGTTTTGAAATGCATCAATATCGAGATGGCCCAGTTTGATCAGGTTGGGAAACAGTAAAATAAAAAATTTTCAACACTATACAAGAAAGTTTTGCAACCAAATGCATATTTCACACTATGTTTTTTATAGTAAATATACAATATAGAAAGAAAATGATTTCAAATTCAGATTCCTCGTCTTCGAACTAGATGACACGACCTCTAATTCAATTTCATAATTTTTTGGATAAGAATAATTTACAGTTTTAGCTCCTATATGTGTGTTTGTAATCTTTTTTATTAGATTATATCTCTATAACTACTCATCAGAGATGTTTAAAACTTTATTTATAAAACCATAAGAAGGCTAATAATAATGTATTAATTTTTCAGTAAAAGTGAAGATTTTTCTCCAAAAGAATACCTATTAATATTTGGTAAAAAACCGATCCGCAAGAGGAAAAAAGTTTTTTATTTTCATATCCTGGCTCAAACCTTACTTATACATAATTAGTAATAATTATTTGCTTCTTAAATAAAAAAAGATGTAAAATAAAAATATGGAAATGATAAAACAGTTTAAAGAACGCGTTTGTGTTTGACATTTACTTTACCAGCCCTTATGACGGCATTTTTTGATAACAACTGCTTTCTATTCGGTCTACAGAGAGAATGAGAACTCTTGTTTACTAATTTCGATTGTACTCAAAGGAGACGGGGGTAAAAAAGAAATTACTGTTAAATAATATATCAAAAGAATATTTTTGTTTAAGGTGATAAACCCTATGGCTACCATCAAGAAATTATCTGTGCTTGACTTTAATCATTTTTTTTTTTTATTTAGTTATACGCTTTCTTATCTTAATGACTTTCTCTCTACTCTTTATGATTCATATTCAAATTAAAAAATGAATTCTCAGAAAATGGCTGAATCAATAGGTACTCTAATTACCCTGAAGCTAAATAAAATGAAGTGTTCTTAAAAAAAAAAAAAAAAGATGATCTTAGCAAAGAGAATATTTTTTGTCTCCAAAAAAATAACGCCACGTAATGGAATTGACAAATTTAGAAGAATCAAATACCTACTAAAATTTGTATAATTATATCTTTGTTTTTTATATTTAATATTTAATTAAATATTGAAAAATTATTATGATTATTATAAGTATTAGCTCTTCTATTAATGTTTTTTTTTTTTTTTTTAATTGTTTTAATTTTGCTAACATATTTTCCTAACCTGTATTTGCTACCATAGGCTTAGCCAGGGGGGGGGGGGGGTTTAGGGGTTCAACCCCTCCCCCTCCCATGAAACCCAAGACATGACTAGATATTTAAGCTCTATAATACATATTTCATGTAGGGTAAGAGAAATTAAAATATAATAATTTACTCTAGCTAAAAAAAAAAAAAAAAAAATGATTTATAAATACCCTCAAATAATCTTAAATTTTTGAAAAAATTTTCTTGAACCCCCCCCCCCCATCAAAAATTTCTGGCTACGCCAATGTTTGCTACTATGTTTTTACTAAAACTTAAAGACATTTATTTTCTATTATGTTTGTATTATTATATACCGGTACTTTTATATGCTATGTTTATAATAATTTGTGTGGAGAACAAAAATTGGAGCGCTGATTGGCTCCATGCTACAGTCAAGAAATAAAGAAAGAAAATCTGGTGTGATTAACGCACAGCACACAACTTTCTTTTACCTTTGGTAATTGAATGTTGTGTACTATGCTGCCACACCAGATTTTTTCGTGTCGAGATATATTTAGTTATCCATAGCACCTTAATTCCAAACTCGACCATAGATTGAGCTGAGCTATGGATGTTAAAGTGTAGGTCGACCAACAGTAGATCTACTTCATTGGGGCTTCGTGTCCCAGGACGGTATTTAACTTAAATATGAAATTTCAACCTCCTAGTTCTTCCGTTCTGGATATATTTTGTTCCCAGACACAGACAGACCATGTTGCGAAAACCACTTTCTTAGACTCAGGGGACCTCCAAACATGAATTTCCATCGACATCGAATTTTTGACATGATTGCAATACTTTCTCTCTATATACTACCATATGGCATATTTCATATATATGTGAAAAAAAAAAAAAGCCTTATCGGCAACCAGTTTTCGATTGGCGTAGCCAGGTTTTCTGCTTGGGGGGGGGGGGGGCAAATTTTTTGAGAACCCCCCTTTTCTCCAAAACCTTAAGGGGGGGAAATTTTTTTTGGATATATTAATAAAAAAAAAAAAAATAAAAAAAAAAAAAAAATTTTTTTTTGAAATAAAGAATGATTTTAATACAAAATTCATAGATATTTGAGATTTTTGTGCAATTATTTATAAGTTTTTTTTCTAGATTTTGGAGAGGCCTGGACCTAATTTAAAATAAAAAATCATGAATAACGTTTATTGTAAGGTGTCATTTGGCCTGAGCTGCCGAAAAGACAGTGTGAATGAGTCCGGAGTGGTGAATGCGATAAGGGTGGAATGTTTCTTTTAGGCCTTTAGGCCCCCCTGAGGAGTTGAAAAAAATAAGAGCCATTGGTTGGCAACCAATTAATTTAAAATATAGTGGAAATGGAATTTATTTTGTCTTATTCTCTATCAAAAGATCTTTATCTAAAATATTATAATTTTATATAAATCAAGAAAAAAAGTCCCTAAATAAATAATATTAAAATTATAAGAGGTTTATTTTATGTTCTCAGGCAATAAAAAAAAATATTCAAACCCAACTGAAAGTACAAATCATTTTATAATATAAATTCTTTATTTTACATTGGTTTCCTTAATCATCTTATAAATTTTCACAAAGGAGCTTATAGAACTCCGTCGAGAAATAGGAATTGTTATGCTACACAGAGGGGATGTGAAAAAATAAGTATTTCCTTTTAACAGTTAAGTGAATGATCAGAACCATATAAGCTTACCCACATTATATTATGTATCTATATAGAACCTTTTCTAGATTTCAAACAAGAATCGGTCCTCTAAGTTCATTAATTCATTTTGATTGAAAAATAACATGAAATTTGCGACTAAAAAAAAGTGGAATATTACATGAAAGAAATTACAAAATTATATCTGCCTCCTCCCCCTCCGCTCTATTCAAACTTAGAGCATCAACGAAGCATCTCGCCTACTCTACTATAGTAGGCTATATAGTATACAATAAAGAGAGAACTAAGGACGTACTATTTAACAGAAACAAAATTTAAATAAATTGAGTTCATCTCATTTAACCGTGCGAACAAATTAAATTTTTTTTAAGCGATCCTAGTTAATTTTTTGGCTCTAAGAAATAGTTCAAGTGTGAATACTTCTCAACTAGAATAACTATTAGATGGAGGAGCTTGATTAATTAGTCTACCGAGCTATATTAGCATCATCCGTTTTTAATATAAATAATATTTTAAAGGTATTTACCTAACTATAAAAATCTTGCCACAATCGACTTTTTGTAAAGAACTAAAGCAAAAAAAAAGACACGTTAAATTAGATTTCAAAGTTGTGAAAAGTGAACAAGGAAACGTAGAACAGAATGTTAGAAAAGAAAAGTGAGAAGCAGGAAAGGGTAGAAAGGAGGCCTTCTTCCTAGGTGAAGGGGTTTGGGTGCTGACGCCTCTTTTGAGTGACTTGGCAGTCTGATAAAAGGCGCTTGATACTTTCTACATATTTTGCTATGGGTGGTTTGTCTGACCTTATTATATTGCAACTTGAAGATCTTGAGAGAAAGTTATTTAATTTGATTCATTTCTAACTCAAAAGAATTTTTATTAGATATTACTATTTTTAATTAAATTTAGAAGAGTATTTTTAAATTTATTTAAGATCTTTTCTAGATGTTTAGAACTAGTCCATATTCGTATTTCCTAAAGAGATATTTTGATTTTTCATGTTTGAACTTAAAATGGACTTATGCTTTGGTGTTTAGGCCTATGGGGAGATTTTTCCTTTGATCTAGAGGATAATATTATTTTTCCAAATCCTTGAAATATAGATGTTGTCTATTTAAGGGTATATCGCAGTTAAGTCATGTCAACCCTTTAGCTGAGTCCTTTTAGCCAGCCAAGAGCTGCTATGCATTGGAACGCGCTAAGCAAATTGCCAGGTTCCGTTCCACGCCGGCCTCAAACAAGATTACCGTTCGCTCGCTCGGTAAATACCGGCAGAAAGGGAAGCTGGCAATGGAAGGGGGCAGCCCCTTTGGGGCCGCACTTGCGACAAAGCCAGCCACGAACCCTCTTAAGTAAAGGTCATAATTAGAAGCATTCAACTATACATTATGAACATAGTTCTTAGCTAACTTTTTACACTTTTAGACTCAATTTACGCTCAATATTAAAATAAGAATGAAATATTATTAAGGGTTGGTAGGATGTAATTAATAAGTCTTAGGCCTTCAATAAGAGAGAAAACATAATTTGCAAATGCGTCATGGATTATAAAACTACTAGTATTTATTTAAACATAGTTAATTGAATTTTTTTTTAATTTTTGGCAGAGAACTGTTTTTTTTTTTTTTTTCATTTAGTATCTTTTTCGGCATCGAAGGCCATTTAAACCCCGTCTCTATTTCCATTGAATTGATATCCAATTCGAGAAGGGATGTGTTTCTTTGAACTTTGGTATCGAAGCCAAAGCTCTTCCTCCTCTGAGCCATAGTTCAAGGGCACAGAGGATTGTTGGGTTTGAGGTGTGTGTCTGCATGCACGAAAGTACCTCAGATAAATAATCTGGTATCCCGGTAATAATTTCAAATAAAAAACAAAAAAAAATATACAGTAGTAAAAAAATGCTTTTATTTAAATTGAACTAACAAATAAATAGAAACAAATAATTTAATTGTTCTTGTTAAAATTGTTGAATATTTGACTTAAAATAAAAGCATGGGGCGCTCATTGGTAGCTTGAGAAATTGTCTATTCTTAGAGCCTCGAAATCCCTTCGAAACGCCCCACGCTTTTATTTCAAGTCATAAATATTCAACAATTTTAACAAGAACATTTAAATTATTTCTCTCTTTTTAGTTCAATTTAAATAAAATCATTTTTTTTTTTAAGATTTTTTAAAGTGAAACTTTTATTAAATCGCCTCAAATTTTTTCGCCCATCTATCAGCATGAAGCGTCACAAGCCATGACGTCAAGGCGACTCAAACCAGGTTTCTTTACTACGCTACGAGAGTGCGCTAAAATTTTTCGGGGATGGTTTTAGGCTATCATTATATCAAATTAGGGGTAGGGAACCTCCCTTATCAGGGGTTCACAAATCTCTCATAGGAAAGCATTGGAAAACAGGTTCTAGCTCGTTATACAAAAATATATTAATCAAATCTTAAAAAAAAGTTTTCCTTCCTCCCCCCTCATACGATTTTAATAAAATTTAAAATGACGCTTCTCTGGGGTGCAAATAATTGAAAAATGGTATTCCAGACTTCATAAAGTTCTATCGGCCCTACCAGGAGGGATCCTCCCTCCACTAAAATTGATTCTTCACTCGATTTTAATAAAATTTAAAATTTCAATTGAAATAAATAGAGACAGAGTCTAAATAGCCTTCGATCTGAAAAATAAAATAAAATAAAGATTTTTTTTAATCTCTAAATTTCAAATTTTATTTTCAATTAAGATAAATATTCTGTATATTTAATTGAAGGTAATTAAATTGAAATGAACTTGAATTGTATGGATTCCTAACTCTCTAATTAGATTAGTATCTAGTTGCCCGTGATGACCATATGACGAAGTAAATATGTAAAAAATGCCAACCGATTGGGGCAAATGCATTGGGGTTTGCTTCAAGGGGTATGAATTTGGTGGCCAATATCGAAATAATTGCTTTATTAGCTTGGCAAACACACTCATACACATAATAT
Organism: Euborellia annulipes; assembly: GCA_023213315.1. Lineage (NCBI taxonomy): Eukaryota > Metazoa > Arthropoda > Insecta > Dermaptera > Anisolabididae > Euborellia > Euborellia annulipes. The sequence goes on from JAKCPI010021417.1 coordinate 53,870, forward strand.
ATATGTATAGAGATATAAACTCTTCCTACACGGCTATGACAGGTTTTGGGAAACATCGAGGGTGACATTGAATGGGGGGGGGGGGAGGGGAGAATGGGTGGGTAGCAAATGTCATCTCATCCTATTACTATCTGACTGGGCTAGTAATCCTGCAAATTAATTTCAATTCAAAAAATCCGTCTGCTTCACTTATCCATTAATTTGTCAAAAAAAAAAAATTTTCTTTGTCAACAAAAAACAAATAAAAATATTTTTCTTAAATTATTAATTTAATCAAGAAAAAAAAAAATTATTTTTTAATTGCTGATAATTTAAATAAATGGTGATGTGAATAGTCGCACAGCACAAAACGTTCTCTTATCTTCAGTACGGTAAGGCACACACACACACACACACACAGACCACGAAACCACTTTTTTGGATTTGGGGATCTCCAAACGTGTAAATCCATCAAAATATCGAGATCGAATTTTTTGACATGAATCCAATACTTTCTCTCTCTATATATATTACATATATAAGTGAGAGAAAGTAAAAGCACATCACTAAAATCTTATTGGGAAATATAGGGCCTATTAATAATAAAAGCGGAAGGCGCAAAACCAGTATTTCTGTTAAAATCGAAATTTTTTTGGCATCGAAATAGTATACCATAACCCAGGGCCGGATCTAGGGGGGGGGGCAGTGGGTGCACTTGTCCCGGGCGGTAGATATCAGGGGGCGGCAATTAAAGAAAGATTTACTAAAAAAAAGGTAAAATGATATGAATTTTGTATAGAAAATTTTAAGGAGGGGGCGGCAAATTAAATTTTGCCCCCCCTAAAGAATCTCCTAGTTCCGGCCCTGCCATAACCTACTGTTTTTTCTTATAAAAATAGATATAAGAAAGTACATAAAAATGTGATTCACTAAATTTGCTTTGACCGCATGCAAAATAAAAATATAAACTTGTGTAGAACTATCTCAAAATTTTTATGATTATAATATAAGAATATTAGAAAATAAAAGGCCGAGCAGCTATATTAATTTCTTTATTTAAGAATCCACAGCGACGTTTCGGTCGACTATGCGACCATCTTCATGGCTAGAGTTCAGTCAACAGAAAAACCTCTTAAGTTCTTTGACAGACATTTCGCAAAATACATATTGATGAATCATATTGACATGGAGCTGAATGCATTATATATGATAGATAGTAATGTATTTTATGAAATGTC